>JAEPRB010000083.1:0-151186 GCA_016758965.1 Circinella minor | reverse complement strand
CCCTATCGGATATCGTTATATAAAATTAACGATATTTCCCTGCTTAATCTGTCTTGCACCCCAAAACCCTATCGTTATATCGAAATATCGTTATATCGAATATCGTTATAGCGAGCGGTGACAGTATGAATATACAGTATAAGTACTGGTTACCACCAGTCTTCCTACCTTGATAAAAATAGTATAGTTTTTTCATTACTTTGTATATACTTTCGACAAAATAAGAAGAATATATATAAAAATGGCAGCTCGACTACAAACACTCCCAGTATCATCAATGGCAAGATCGGTAGAGCTTACATTCTTATGGGACAACAAGCAACCGAACAAACAATGGAAAACCATTACTACCAACAATCGAATTCACCAACGTTACAACAAACTGAGGAACAGCAACGCTCCACCAAACAATCCAGTCCATCAAGCCATCACTGAAAAACGAAATGAAGAATACACCTCAAGAAGGAATAAATTCAAATCAATCAGCTGTATGCCCATCAACAGAATCATCGACCCTATACTATATCAACCAGCATTCTCACGAGACCGTCACAGGCTCATCAAATGGCGTATGCACTGGCTTCCATCATATCCACTTAAAGATTGCCGATGTGGACATAAAGAAGCAAGAAGAGAACATTTCGCCACCTGTCCCCTTCTTCAGTCTCTTCTTATAGATTTGATTAATAAATTCGGCGCCATACCAGAACTCCCACCTAATATGCACCAACTCGATTACATCCTTAACCTTTTACCAAAATCTGAAGTTGGTCTTATTATGGGTAAATGGAAAACTGTTTGGCCAGCATTGATTCGGGTGCTCAGAGAAATTGATTTTCTCAGCCATCCAGATGATATATTTGACGAAGACGAGCCAGCACCAGAGGAAGCTTTGGAATTCTTAACACCACCATCATCAACATCACCTGACTAACACTTCGTTTTAGTACCCTCTCTCTCTCTCCTGCCACAATTATCTTCTGTTAATTTTATTTTTCTGTTATTCTTTTCTTTCTTCTTCGCCTCTCCCACACTCTATTTCTTATGCTAGCTCTAGCTTTTCCCCATACTGGGGTTTTTCAGCTATTGCCACAACCCCCATATCACTTTGTAAATATTATTATTCTTCTCATTCTGTACCACAAGGAAGCGACCATATACCCATAGGTGCAGGTCAATCTAGTCTTCCATAATAAATATAAATTTTAAACTATATATAAAAATGCACATATTATCTACTGAATCAACTGTGCTATTAATGAATATTGACGTACTATACCATACAATCACTGATTTAGATTTATCGATTCAAAAGATTATCACTTACTGAACCTTTATACAGGACATCGTTTCGTCAAATTCATAAGCATTCAGATATCCAGGCTACAAGAGTAACGCGATTATAATAATGTATTTTATCCTAGTACTACATTCCAATATATTACTTTATATTTTCATATAAAATACTTGGCAATATAGTTATATTTTTTTTCACAGGTACCTACTTCTTAATAATCAAAACATCCGTGAAGTTATATCCTTTTGTGAATATACAAATCGAAATATAACGACACTGAGTTTATTATCCAATAGTAATCCTCAATTTTTGATACTTCCTCTTTCTTTTAACTCTTTCTACGTACTTGTTTGAATATATATTGTTTTACAGTATATACCTGACAATTGAAGAACAAAATATACATAAGCCTCTTATGTATTTGTTTTTAGAGAAAAAGTGTCAAAACCTTAATATACCTTTTTTTTGACTAACAATTTGTTTTGTCTTTTAATCTATCCCAGGAGTTCAAAATAAATGCTTATTTTTAATAATGTCTTCTTTCAAAGAACAATTTTTTTGATGGTTTCCATGTCAATCTTAAAATAAATATAAATTGTATAAATTGTATAATTTGTAAAAGATTTGGCAGATAGCATGCGCATCGTGTCTTGTATATTCTATATGGAACAAAATATTTGATCGCACAAGACAATGTATTTGAATATTACCGAAAAAAACGTTCTTTTTTTTTTTCTTTTGTCGTCTCCCGCTTCCCCAACTTGTGAAATTAAATTACAAGCACATTGAATAGTAACTATAAAAAAAAAGTGTTTGGTCTCCAATTTAAGAGGTATATTGTATCTTTTAATAAGTCAAGAAAAGGTTGTCATTGCTGCAATTTCGAGCCGAAGTTTTCGAGTTACCAAGAACATGTTCGCTCGTGAATAACTCTTTAAAATGCGTACGTACTTTTAGAATAGCAGATACTGGTTACTATTGGTAATAGCAGTTTATTATTCAAAAGCATTTCAGTCAGTTTAGTTTCTATTATTCGTACGTAATTTTTGGTCAAGTGCATAATCAGTCAATCAGATCCTCGATATCTACGTGTTACTGATATATGGATAATGGAAGATCGTGTTTGTGTACAACTTTGATTGTGTTACATATGAATAAAAATAAAGTCGACTTTTACTTGTTCAACAATGCAAAAATAGGCTTTATTTATGCAAAGGGTTGTAAACATTTCCCTTTTTTAGGCATATAAGTCAAAGAAGCATAGCGTTTTTTCATTTAATGGATCGGGTAAAAGTTAAACAACTCATAAACGGAAAACACATAAGAACATTCCGTTCAAACCCCTTTTCTTAATCCCTTGATTGAAGTTGTTGGAAGTATCGATCTGTATGTAACATGGCTAACCAAATTCGAATATTATGCTCAACCACTCCTTCAAATATAGAAGAACTTTTCAGATAAATATTTGGATGCCAATCTGATTTTAATAATAGCACAAGTAAAATAACAAACTGAAGGTAATAAGGTGTAGAATACCATATTTTCCCGCTCTCACTTTTTACCCCTTTAGCTGAGCCTTTAAAAAGCGCACGGTTCCTTCTCACGATCTCATGCTTATTCTTAATTGTTCTATAACGAATAACCCAACATCTCTTTAATCTTTTCTTTTTAAAAAAATAATTCTGAATGTCATTATAGTTATAAATGCCACCCAAAGTTCGTTGTCATGGTAATACTATTACGGTTCATCATGAAGAGTTGCTGATGAAAAAATATATTATGTACTATTTGTAATTAAGGTTTTCTAAAATTTAATCTTGATGAATGTAATAATAATAATAATAGCTTGCAGAAAACGACATCGAGGTTGTTTCTGGTCAAATGACAATCCAAACGGATGCATTCGTTGTACCCGATTGAAAATCGAATGTACCCCATATAAACCAGATTATACCAATGAAAAAGATCTTTTACCAAGGGAACGCAATCGTAAACAGATTGAATACTGGCAGAATCAAATAGCACAACTTAGCAACGATATTCAAGAATTCGAATCTGCAATACAAATAGCGGGTGACCGAATAGCAGTAGCCAAACGACGGAAAGAATTAGAGAAACAAGTGGAATGGAACTTATCAATTGATCAAAATGGATTACTTAAGCTTCATACCGATATTCAAAGTATTCAAGAGCTTTTACTCTATAGTCAAGCTTTCGTCAAATACGTCTCACCGCTCAATGGATTATTTAGCAAATCATCAATATCTTTTCAAAGCACCTCATTTCATCTCATCATATCTGTATTTCATCTCATTCTTTACGAAAAAGAAAAGAAACGTCTCTGTATGGGTGACAATATTTACTATTCAAGACTTTCTTCCATTCATCAACAACCGCATTCATATTACCGATCCATCATGGACCATCTTGTTAAACTTTACGTCAACCGAGAAAACTCGAGACGACTTCTTGTACATACTCCAACATACATTCAGCATTATAAAGATATTCATGATCCACTTACATGTCCCGTAACACTCGCCATTTGTGTTCATACTGTTTGTACAGCACGTCATGTGATCAAATACTCTGCAACAGAAAGACGGCAATTGGCTGATTTCTATTACGATAAATGTAAAGATATCCTGTTTGATAGATTTGACGATCCATCCAGAAAATTGGAAACGTTGGTTACAATTAATATTTTACAGCATTTTGTCATATTTGTTCTCCTCAGAATGACAGAAGCTCGTCGATTTGCTACCATAGCCTTTTCAATTTGTAAAGATTTGGAAGTCGATATGAATCGCGGAAAATACCCAAAGCTCAAGTGTGAACCCCAGGTATTGAAAGTATTGTTGCAGCGACATTATTTTTACGCAGAAAGTACATTGACAATGCTCGATTTTATGATTGACAAGAATCAAACAAAATCACATGTTCCAGTCACTTATTTGGATGCAATGCCTGATGAAGATTTACAAACTAAGCATTTTATTGAAATGCATAACCATTTATTACAGTTATGCACAAGTCCATATATGTGTGCTTTGACAAAAGGGGTAAGTTTGGATATATAGATATAATTTATTGGAATTGAAGGGTATAAATGATAAATGAGTGTAAACGCTGAACATAACTGATATGCTGTTTTTTTTGATCAAATTAAAAATTAGAAAATGATGGATTATAGTCATGACGCTGAAGACGAAACTGAATCCGTTATCGAAGTTATCTTTCGATTGAATCGAGTTATTCGAAATTGGTGGGACGAACTTCCAAGACATTTACGCCTGTGTGATGGTCTCTATGCAGTCAACGCCATGGAAATGACGAAAAGAAACACCTCTGTAGTCAAGACGATCGTATTTTCATTTATACATTCTATCTTGCTGAAAATGTGGATCTTTTTGTTAAACTCTTCAGCAGATACAACAGTGACGTCAATAAAAGAAGACGACACTAGCATTTTCTGTCGTAAAACGCAAGTTGATTCTAGTATACAATCATGTGAACTATTATTAAGTTCAATGACACGCTTATTTCAATTGCATGATGACATAGTTCCCTGTAAGTTTTTTCTTGTACATACTAACTTTTATCATATATTTCAAGAATTGTATATATAATAGAGACTATAACTAATTTCAACACATAATAAAATTATAGCAATGACATTTGAATTCATGACAAGAGCAGCATATACATTACTCAGCGTTTCACTTTGCAAAAGTTTACAATTTCCAACCCGTATCCAACAGATGTTTGACGAATGTTTTGATGTCATCAGTGCCGTATTTCCAGCAGATAACATAGTTCCTCCTTCATTATCACCACTTAACTCATTTGTCATTACCCAAGATCCCAATAATTTAGATATTTACAAGAGTTATCCATTTCCTGGTTATGCTTTAATTGCAGACATTTTGAATGCATGTCATACATATTTGCAATCCCATTTTATTCAAGGTCCTGGAGAATCATTAACCGGTGAATTGTCATCATTGACATATGCTGCCTTATATGGAAATTTCTTCTGCTTTATGGAATAACAAAGCGTCTATTTTTTTTTCACTTTCTACTTACTTTCATTTTTATTTTTGTATTTAGGGCATAATTATTGTATATTGTTACTATATAAATGAATTTACAGTAGATTAATGACGTGATTGTTATATACTTATTTAATATTCGTCTTCTGACTGTAGTAATTCTTAAATGAAACTTGATGAAATTTTTATCGAAGGTGAATCAAAAAGTTATATAGCCCCTCGACTTCCGTTTCAATTTATTTATGGTATTGCAAAACTCCTGGCTTTATATAAAGTGCTTCTAGAGACATATCAGGAGATATAGATTATTAGTATGAAACTCAATGTTTCTCACTTTGTAATAACGTTGTGTCACTTATACTTACAATTGATATTAATAATTGAATTGTAATTTTTACCACCACACGAGCCAAAAAGAACTATATATCTCAGGAGTGTATTATTATGAGAAAGATGAAGCTTATACACTATTATGCCTCCCCTTGCATAGCTTTACTGGCGTAGGAATTCTACCAAAACTCGTACACCAGAAAATAGAATTTAATTTTCCCACCATGGTATTGTTGGACTATTCTCACCAGAGGAACGCGAATCAGGTGATGAAGCTTATCGATTTGTCAAACGACAACAAAGCTATGCACGAAGCTATTATTTCTTTTTAGCAAACTTGAAAATAAAGATTATGTTAATTCGGTACAGCTTGGGTTACATACACAGCTGCTCTGTATCTAGAGAATATAAGCACGAGAATGTTGGGATAATAAGAACCTTTCTTTTTTTTTTTTTTTTGCAGGTATCTTAGAGTTGTCTGTAATCCATCAGAAGTAACTTATTTGTGAGTATAGTGAGCCGAATTTTTTACATGCGTGCATGCAAAAATAGATCAAATGCTACCCAAAGGAAACTTTTATGACGCCATTTTTCCGAGATCGCACAAAAAAAATAAATAGAAAAGGGCGTTGATTGTCATAACCCCATGACACTCCTTAATACATGATTTTTTCCGGATTGACCGATGATCAGAAGAAATAAGTTGCAAGTGTGTGAAAGCTTATGAAAAAAAAAGAAAATTTCTACATGTGATAACATTCATGGTAATATACTATGATATAAATAATCGTTGACGAGCAATTTTTTTGTAGAAGAAATTTTAATTGTGCAAAGAAAAGGTTTGTCAACAATTATGTTGATTGATAAGATATCTCGCATAAATCTTTTTGTACTGATTTTTAGTGCCAAACAAAGATGAAGGTTGATAAAGAGAGATTATCTTCTTATAGTAAAAAAAAATGATAACAGCAAAAGGTATTATTAACTAAAGCAGTTACACAGTGAGCTACGAGTTTCGCCAACAACAGCAATCATGGTCACATTTTTTTCAAGGTATGTATACATACTAGTGTAAATGGGTGATTATAAAAAAAGGTTGGGGGACGAGTTTATATCAAAGTTCTACTCTCTTTCGAAAAAATTAATTTTTTATATACTTGTTCAACATGCCAGATCAAGTTCACGCTGCAGTACTGCAATTTCTCCTTCGTAATGGCTATAAGGAAACTCAAGAAGCTTTTGTTCGAGAAGCTGGTGAAAAGATTGACTTTGAAAGTGTAGAAGAAGCACCTCCTGTTGAACGTCTTCTTGGTGAACAACCTACACCCGATCCAGTTAATCAAGTTGCAGATCTTCTTGCCGATATTCAACTAGAAAGGTATATATGATCTTTTATTTTCAAATTACAAAAGGTCGTGATTTGAGAAGAGAAAAAAGGAATCTTAAGTTTTAAAATAAAAAGTCCCGGCAAGTATACGTAATATAAGTTTGCTGTTCGTCTAAACTCCCACTGCTATTATTACATATGCTATAATAATAGAACACAAGAACTTGAAGATGGCGATGACGATTATTATACAACTCTTATTGACAGTTTCACAAATGTTCATTCAAGTAATATTTTGTCAATTGCGATTGAACCAAATACAGGTGCCATTGCTACCAGTTCAACCGATCGAACCGTGAAGTTGACGGAAACAAGTAATACAGGACAGCGCGTGTACCACCCTCATCAAGGGCCTGTGCTCAGCATCGATTTCCATCCACAAACGCCGCACCTGATGTTAACGACTTCCATGGATGGTTCTAGTGCTTTGATTGACACACGCAAGGAAGAAGAAGATAATGCCGTTTTCCAGCGTTTCACAGATCATAAAAAATATGTTATCCGTGGAATTTTCTCACCTGTTGATGGTCGTTATATCGCAACAGCATCATACGACCGCATGATTAACATTTATGAGCAGCAGCAAGTTGAAAAGGGTGATGTTGAATATAAACTGGCGAAACAACTTGGTCCCTTCCTTGGCAATGTCGAGACTATCTGTTTCTTGCCTAATGATAATATTTTAGTGGCTGGTGTCCATGACGACAACTATTTACATTATATTCATCTTGATGATCGATACCGTCATGAAAAATATAATATGAATAGTAATGGTGATGATTGGGTCTCGTTTTCCCCACTCTGGGTCTCACCTTCACCGGATGGTCGACATGTTCTTGTATCAACAAACCAGAATACTGGACGATTGATCTTATTTGCTGTTCAACAAGCAACACAAATCCAAAATTACTACGATATACCCAGCGAAAATCAATTCGCCACGCGCCGTCATTGTTGGCATCCAAGCGGTCGCTACTTTTATGTATCTGGTGGAGATGATTATTGTATTCGCGTGATAGAAACAAAGACGGGTAGACTTACAGCAGAGTTGGAAGGAGGTCATACAGCCATGGTCCGCGCAATGACACTCGATCAACAACTTGGATTGGTTACAGGTGGTTTTGATCATCTGGTGAATGTATGGGCAAAAACACCTACACCCATGATCCGATAGTTAGATTAAGATGAAAAAAAAGAATGTATTTTGTTCTGTTTTTCTTTATATGTATGTATCAATAAAAAAAATATACCATTATATGATTTACAAACAGGAAATAAGCGAAATAAATAATAACAAAGGAAAAGTGAGAAATATGCGAGGCGATATATTATTAATATAAAAAAGAAAAAAAGATGTGAATGTGAAATTTGTGAATATAATGATTTATCTGTGGAATGAATGTGGATGTGTGAGTGAGTATGTGTGATATATTTATCTAAGAGGAAGCAGCGCAAATCTTTTCAATTTCATTAATGGCCTCTGCAAACTTGGATTTGTGTACCAACATGATTCTTCGTGCAGGAGCAATACCGAAATCTGAAAATGCACGTTTTGCATCCGAGGATGATTCCTTTTCTCGGTTTGTAAACTTGAAATCCACCTTATAATCAGCATATTGAGCAATTACTTCATCTTCAGCTTGGAAATAAAATGTTTCTGAATCTGGTAATTGTGCTGCTTGTGCCTTTTTCTTCTTCCCCTTCTTTTTGGGTTGCGGCTTTTGTACTTCTCCCATTGTCTCATCACCATCTTCATCCACAGTAGGTGCCACTTCTTTGTATGTCTTTGAAATAAACATGTACCACTCAAATGTATAAGGTTCACCCTTTTCCACAGCTTGTTTTGTTTCTTCTTGCATCATATTGTACATTGGTGGCATGATTTCCATGGGCATATTAATAAATCGTTCTGAAATAACCCAACCAAGCTTTTTATCACTGTTAGCTCCAGTCAAAATAGCCTTGACAGCTTCATCTTTGATTTTCCCCAAAAGATACGACTGTAATGATTTTATACCATCATTATTCTTATTTTGTTCCATACTAATGACACTGAGAATCGCGTATGGATCAGATTCTTGCCCGTCAACTTTGACCGTAGTACCAACATGGTTTTCTTCAAGTAAGATATCCACAATATCACCAAGTTGAATAAGTTCAGCATCTGCTGAAAAAAGCTGACCTAGTAATCGTTTCAATGCTTGATAGTCAGTTTGGTCTGGATTGTAAAAATCGAAATCAACGTCCACGATGTCCTTTTTTTGTAATAATCAAATTTGATTTATTAGTTTCCAAGATCGTGTCAGTCATAGACAAGAATCTATATATAATGCTATCAAATGCTATTTGTAAAGAAAATGCAGGTGCATTACCTGTGGTCCTTCATTATCACTGCTCTCGTTATCAGAGCTATTATTAATATTTTCTTCGGAAGCTTTTCTTTTCATCGCGATTCAACGAGTTTTCTTTTTATGCAAAAATGGAAAAAAAAAGTTCGAGGAATGAAATTTACAGTTCCAACAATTCCAGAATCTAACAAAAGCCACCGCCCATATAAAAAGTAACACAGGACATTTTTGCATTGCATTATTTGCCATGCCAAACATGTCCGCCTGTGCTTTTATTTTACAGCTCTTGCTTCTTTTTATAAAGAGCAACATATGTTTATTACCCCGTTTCCAATTTCTCTATAAAAGCTTGATTGATTAACTAGAGTAGAATATATAAACAAATATTAATACACAAAAATGATGCCTGGTTATTTTTCGTTGGCGATAGCTTATTACTATGACCCTTCCGAGCACACAATAAACAAGATCCCCCTCTTGTACTGACTCTTATAAACCATAAGGCTTTTCAATGGATAGAATCCATGCTTGTATTATTGGGATCAATGTATCTTACGGGTCCAGACCATGCTAGTTTTTCTTGCGACACAATGAGACCTCTCCAAGAGGACCGTACTGAGGTTGTCTCCATTTATGATATGGAAAGAAAAAGACTAATAATCTTTAAAGAATTAAAATGAAATTATTCATTACTTCCCTTTATGTTACGCATATGAATGTTATGAAAAAAATAAAATAGTTGGAAATAAAACTATGATATATTATTAGTACAACGTTATCATAGAGAGAATGAAAATAAAAGATAGCACTTGATAATTTGTTATAATATTTTATAAGTATTTATTAAAGTTTAGGATTTATTAAGGTTATGCATAGCAAAAGATATTTTATATTCTTGTACGTATTTTGTAACAGTGTAGTGAAAGTGGTCAATTTTGATTCAATAAACAATGAGCAACAACGTCTTTATATATAAAGAATATATGTTCACAAATTTAACTCCCCCTTTTTGATAAAGCTATTATTATCATTCTTTTAATACGTACGTAGCTATATTGTAAAATGTCTGCTGTCATAATCACGGATGATCTATTATATCAAAGTGATTTTTTTAGTACATAACAATAATTATAATAATAATAGCAGTTTACAGCCAATATCAAAGAAAGAAAATACATATATAATAGTTCATTTATTTATTGATCATTGGTAATAACGTTTAGCAAACTGTACTAATGTATGGAAGACCTTGATGACTTCGTATATTAGTTAATGCGGGTCGGATATTTGTCAATCATGCGGAAGGATTGCAAAGCCATCGATTACGCGAAACGGTCACAAATTTCTTGACAACTTTGGAACTGAACATCCGAAACTTGCATTTTCTCGAGTTTAAGTGTCTGTGCCTCTCCGCTATAAACCAAGAAAAAAAAAAGATCGATCGATCGTTATGGCCAAGTCAAAGAAGAATCAAAATGCTTTGAAAAAGAATAATCAAAAGGGTAAACCAAAAGGTGCTAACGTACCAAAAAAGGTGTCCAAAAATGGCAAGCCTGGTAAAGTTGTAAAGAAAGAAAAGCCAACAGCCGTAACAAAGTCAGGCAAAGGATCTGCTACCAATAAAGAAGGTAAAAAAAAAACTTAATGTTCAACTCGCTCTTTTTAATGTTTAATTATTATTATATGTCTACTGAAAAATAATGAAGAAGCTAACATAATACTTTTATATAAATGTATTGATAGAAACAAAGAAAGACACAAAAAAGTATGGCCACAACCGAGTAGAGACACCTTATAATACACAAATAACTAAACGTAAATTCTTTTTGATATATATTTTATTAGAATGTCAGTTGAAGACTTTTTTGCCGGTGGTTTTGATTCAAGTGATTCTGACGATGATCTCGATAAGGTAACTATTTTGTATAAATATTAAATGGGAACTTCAATGTTAGATGACCTTTATATTTGTTTGTAGATATATTAACAAAAATAAATACGTTACAAAAATCTAGGAACTTGAAGCTATGGAAAAAGTCGAAGATGATGCTGTAGAGGACGATTCTGATAACGACGAAGAAGACGATAAAGTAGAAGATTTAGTTATGTCCGAAGCTTCTGAAGATGATCAACAAAAATCTGATAGTGACGATCAAGAATCAGAAGTAAAAGAAAAGGAATTAGAACTTGATGAAAGTGATAACGACGATGATAACGATTCTGAAGATCAAAGCGAATCCGACGAAGAAAGCGATGATGATGATAATGAAGTAGGAGATGATAGCACCAACAAACTTAACAAAGATATCAAGCGACACAAGGAAGAATTAGAACAATTAAAAAAGCAAGATCCTGAATTTTACAACTATTTACAAAAGGAAGAAAATGCTTTGTTGGAGTTTGACGAATCTGAAAAAGAAGATGAAGATGAAGACGATGAAGACATTGAATTGAACAGTGAAGATTTGGAAGAAATGGATTTGGATGAACAAAGTGATAGTGAAGAAGAATTGGATGATGATGAAAGTGGATTGGAAGTTCTTACAAAGACCATGTTGAATGAATGGATTCAAGAGGTGGAATCAACGCATAGTGTCAATGCCATGAAAAAACTATTGGTGGCTTTCAAATCTGCCGCAAGAATGTCTGATGAAGAAAAGATGGAAGGTGTAAGCTTAGTATATCGAATCGTTAGCCCCAACGGTAAAGACATTTATTTACATAAATAGTAGCTTTTCTGATTTTCTATCTGTTCATCATCAACTTATATATTACTTCATATGCGTTTTTATTTGTAGTTTTCAATCAACTTGTTGTCGCAACTATGCGAAATGCTCCTATTGTTTTTAACAAGGTATTTAAGTGTGCTCATGGCAACAAATCACCTGCTGCAGGCACTCGATGGCAATACCATCAAGGCATGGTCAAGTTGTACCTTTCCAACTTGATTCACTTGATGACTGGTTTAACAGATTCTGACATGTTGTATGTTGCTGTGCGAGAAGCAGAAAAGTGTTCAGCTTATTGGACATGCTATGAGAAGTATGCAAAGGATTATATGAAGGTAATTAAACTGAAGACTGAATATGGGAGAACAAAATATGTATCGAGGGAATAATGGGGCTAATTGTGTTGTGATATAGATTCTTTTAAACTTGTGGTCCAATTATACATCATCAGATAACGTTCGAATTCAAAGTTTCTTGGCTATCCGATCTCTTGCTATTGCACCTGTACCAAAGGCAACTAAACAACCCAACTATTTGGACATGGCTCTTAAGAATATCTATTTAACATTTGTTCGTAACTGTAAAAATACAAATGCTCATACTTTACCTGCTATCAACCTGATGCGAAATCTTGCTGTTGAACTCTATGGTATCGATCAAGAACTTAGTTATAAACAAGCATTTGTATATATCCGACAACTTGCAGTTACTTTACGTAATGCAATGCAAACCAAGACAAAGGTAAAGCGGAAATTGCTTATATAGAGATTTAATAAAAATAAAAGAAAAAAATGGATGGGGAAAAGAGAAGACTAAAAATAGAGATTTTGTTATTGTTATTATATATTCTAGGAAAGCTACACTTCTGTATATAACTGGCAATTTATTCATTGTATCGATTTTTGGTCAAATGTTTTGGCAGCAAACTGTCAAGATGAATCATCAGAATTACGGCCATTGATTTATCCATTGGCACAAGTTGCGCTTGGCACGATCAAGTAATATATTTTTCTTTCTTTGAAAGTATATGTAAAAGGGGGATCTGGCTATATCGTGTATTTTACTAATAAAACATTTTTTATAGATTGGTTCCTGACGCACAGTATTATCCCTTACGTTTCCACGTTTTACGCTCCATGACAACTTTAGGTGTTGCAACCAAGGTCTTTATTCCTTTGGCACCCTATATGTTTGAATTATTCGAAAGCCCTCTTTTGTCAAAAACTGCGAAGCGCTCCACTCTCAAACCATTGGAATGGGATACTCATTTGAGAACACCACAAAACTATCTTCGTGGACGTGTATTCCAGGTAACATATGACTTATTTTTTATTTCTCTTTTAATCTTCAATTTAAATGAAAATTTTTAATGCTAAATTAGCTACTAATGTTTTCTTTTTTTTTAAAAAAAAAAAAATAGGATGGTGTTTTGGAACAACTCTATGAGTGTATTTTGAACTATTATAAAGGTTACTTTTACCATATTGCGTATCCAGAAATGGTTATACCAGGCATTGTAGCTGTAAGTATAGCATATATACATGTCATCTTTATTTATGAAGGATAAAAAAAACAGAGAGATAGAGAAAGAACATTATATATTAACTTTATATGTAATGTAATTATTAGATCAAGCGTTTCCTTAAGAAATCCAAACCATCTAAACAAACCAAGAAGCTTCATGATTTGGCTTCCAAGGTATGAAAAAAAAAGGAGTGAAAAAAAAGGAATTACAAAACTAAATACATTTATACTTTTTCTTATAGCTTGACATTAAATCCAAATATATCTTAACGCAACGTGCTACGATTGATTTCAGTCCTACTGATCAAGAAGATGTAAAGAAATTTATCGAAGAAATGCGACAAAAATTATTATAATTATAATTAATATTATTATTTACGACAAAACATCATCTCATATTATACATTTTGCAACTCTCATACATACAACAAACATCCTTTCTTTTTTTTTTTAATCCTGTAAAATAAATAAAAGCAAATTATTATTACGTCTGTTACTAAAAAAAATACAATGATAACCGTCATTAATGTATTTATAGCTGCGATTTCTTATAATATCAAATAACTATATACAAACATACGTACATCATTTTATGATGGCATAATATTTACAAGCACGGTTTTTTTAATGATGTTACATCAACAAAAAGTATAAACGTGGTCATTATTAACATACATTGTCTCCGCTTTAAAAGGTTCTATTGTTTGTATTCTACTATCTTAACGTTTTCACTTTTTTTTTTATTATCTGCTTATGATATTCAATCCTAAGTAGTTATTGTTAACAAAAAAAAAGAGGCAACAAGATAAGCTCATTCAAAACCAGATTAAGACAAACTTAATAAGAAAGGGTTTCATTAAACCAATATTAAAATCATGGTGTTCCCTTATACTAAGAACAAGTGAATCTTCAGTAATATATTTGATTATGAAGACTACCATATGTATGTATGAACACATAAAAAGCTGCAAATATGTACTATTTTCTTGATAAATCATACGTACACTTAAAAATTGCCGCAAAAAAACTACAAATGAACTTTCCATTATTACTATATTTATGTATGCTTGAAAAAGTACTGATTTGTAAAACGCAACAGCATACATATATGGAAAGATACATAAAATAATATTGGTCGAGTTAAATAAGAGGCATACATGATAATTCAATTGTGTATAGCTATCGCTTTATGTATTCCAACTAATATGTATGATGCTTTATATTCTCGGAGGCGAGTAATCGATTTAACTACAATATACAATTAAGAATTAACGCTGGTTATCCAACTGTTGCAATATTCAATTCTACAATTATCGCAAAAACTTTTGTTACGTAAGGACTTAATAATCTCATCTTGAACTGATGATAGTTTTGTTATTAACATCGTTGTAATAAATACATAATACATAAAAAGATTTAAGCCATTATAACATTAGTATGTAGTAAACAGGTCGAGTAAAATCAAATGCTCACGTTAGGCCACAGAGTTTTCTTAAATGCTTTTTGTTTACTCTCATTTATTACAGATATATTTTTTTACTACCGATATAAAACCACTTTGTTCATTTGATACTGTTTAGTGTTAACCTTTAACATATCAATAGAAGTGCACCAATGGTATATACGAGTTATTATATAGAGTAACACGCAATATACGTATGCTTCATTTTTCAAGGCCATACAAACCAGAACATAATAGTAATTAATAAGTAACTATTTATAATAAGAATACATTATATTTATTTACATATAATAACAGTTAGTACTATTTTAAACAACATTCGTCTTTAAATAACTAGCAAGAAATCTAAATGCATGATCAATATCTTGTGTTGCGAGGATCAAATTACTATAAGCAATATAAAGATCAGGTCGTACGATGACAATAGCTGCGGGTGGCTCTGGTTTATCGTACATGTGTGATGCCAATCCAACACGTTTGGATATGGAATCCTCTGTATCCCAGTGGTCTTCTGACCAAAATGCGCATTCTGCTATTGTTTGTTGCTCTTCCTTTACATAATCGGGAGGTTTACATTCATGCACGTGCCATGTCGATTCAATAATGATTGGACGAATAGCAGGTGATGATACCTTGCTATCAAAAAACTTGGCCCAGAACTCACTTGTCAATGAATGAGATGAAAAACGTGATGGTCGACTACTAACCCATAGGATCGCATGTTGCGTTGTAGTATCAGTCGCTAATATTTGGTGTAACGTGCATCGTTCGAGTTTGTTGGTCATGACGCGATTTCGCAGGGGAGCAGTTTCATGCATGAACTTTCCAGGTTCTATGAGATCACTTTTTGGGTTTTTTGTTTGTAATAATGGCGATTCATTTGGTAGTTGTACATGTATCTATTATTGTGATAATTATTAAGCAGTAATGACATTATGACATATATGCATATCGTACCTGCATCATAGCCGTAATAACTGGACTTTTAATCATATCAAACGAGAGTACTCCTGATAAAACGTAACCAAGAGTTGCTATGCATGTATTGAAAAAAATTACTTGTGATTAATAGTAAACAATTGACTCCATTTTAGCTCAGATCGTTATGTACCTAAAATGGGCCCCTTTGTAAGCGCAAATCGTGTAGAAGATCCAGTTGCTTCCAAGGTTTCTGCCACAATAGGTTCACGCTATACATACGTATATAGTAATAGGAAATTATATTATTAGATTTAATAAAAACTGCTGACATGAAAAATATCATTTTGATAGCAATTAGTCAATTTGATAATTTCATATAATATTATTTACCTCGGTATTGTACGAATCAAGAAGTTTTTCATCATCAGAAGATAATCCCTTTAATACAGTCGACAGCTTCCATGCCAAATTATCAGCTAAAAATTTAGTACGTATGTAGTAATATCCCTGTTAATGACTTTTTTTTTTGCAGTTTTAACGTCCCATTCCAACTAATTTTTTAACTAAATATGCAGTAATACCATCTTGAAATCCTAGATTTAGTCCTTGCCCTCCAACGGGGGAATGGCAGTGTGCAGCATCTAATATAAATTAAGAGAAACATTTCGGTTTAATTAATTATCTTTCGTCTATATATATCTACCCATTTATTAACATTTAGCATATTATGTACCTCCAATTAATATAGCACGTTTGCGACGGAACCCATCTGCCATTCGTTCATTGATACGGAACTCAGTCAACCAAATAGGGTCTTGAGCCACCACATTTAAATTATGAAGCCGTTTGTTAAGAAGTTCTTGTATTTGCTCCAAAGTAAATTGTTGTTCTTCTTGAACAATTCCATGGGTTACTCTATCACCTTCGTCCACTTTATAAGGGCCCAAATTTCCTACTACGCGAAAATAGATTTTCCCATTCCTTTTACCGATAGGAATTACTCCACACATTCCTATCATATACATTGGATAATGAATTATCAATAACAATATTACCATTTTTTGTTATATAACACATATAACTTCATTTTCCCAATATCGTGACATTATGCGTTATGACAGGAACGTTTTTTTGTTATACATTTCCCTATCTTGTGTATATACACTCACATACCATCTGAATGAAGAAATCCATTTGCACGCGTGGTCAGTATCTTTTCCACATCTTCTCCTCCTATTGCGACATCACCCATACCGAATCGTGTTGCCATTGAATATCCAATAAACTTCCAATCCTCTGTCTTTTTGCGCACAGTCGAATGTGACCCATCAGCACCAATTATGTATTTCGCATTTACTCTTGTTTCAATGTCCGTTTCTGTATGCTTGACAATGGCTTCAATATGATCTTCATTTTGAGAATAATTTACCAATTTTGTATGCCATGTAATCCGACTATCTCCTACTAATCGTATAAGCACAGCTTCAGTAATTTCTTGAGAGATACAAGTCATTTGTGGGAAACTTGTATCACCTGTCACATCGATTGTTCCAACCTAAAGATCCTCTTTTTAATTTTTGTTTTCTTGTTTTCTAATAATCAGAAGCCATCATTAGTAGTTACCTTTGATCCTTGAACATGGAGTTGAACACCTTGAAGAACGATGGCTTCTTTTAAAAAATGATGTGCAAGATTGTGGTTTTCCATAACTTCCATTGTTCGTGGTGTCAATAATACAGCTCTACTTTGAGTTGTTGGACCTTTCTTGGGATCACATATATAAATCGAATGTCCTAGTTTTATCATCTATAAGAAAAAAATATTGACAGTGTTATTATTCAAAACTAGAAAAATCGTTGTAACTATCTTATAAGATATATGTACTTGATTACCTGGTAAGCAAAGAATAAACCCACAGGCCCTGCTCCCGATATAAAAACATCGACTGTTAGTTCGCGTTTTTGCGTTGTATTATCGTTATTAGTGGACATTTTTTTTATTTACAACATATGAAAAAAAATGGTAAAAAGAGAGTAATAAAAAAAGAGAAAGAAAAAGATAAAAAAAAGAGAAAGAAAAAGATAAAAAAAAGCGTGGGATAAAAATATCACATCCCAAATTTTGTAAAAGTTGGTTGTATACTCATGTATAAACATTAAAAGAAATGCTAATCACACGAACTTTTCTCCTTGAATGTTACAGTCACTCTAAGTATTTGTTCCGAAGAAGTCATCGGTAGTAATCACTAACAATATATTCTGATTTTCTTTTTATTTTGACCTCAAGATATGTAATGAAATAATTTTTAATAAGGTAACTATACGCAAGTTAACTAATATAGCAAATTACGTATTGTCATTCTACGATCTTAACAATCACATTGTTTGGCTCATATAAATCATCATGTGATTTGCTTTTTTTGTTATTCGTAATCTTATTTTATTGTTTATTCTTTTCGATATATAAACAAATAATCAATTTTGGCGACGATGAAAAGTGTCAATACGTATAAAATAATGCTTTATATTATTATGGCATTATATATAAAAATTTGCGGCAATTGTGCTAATTAAATTTCATTATACACATACAACCAATTAATTCCTGGTAAAGACTGCTGTTGACATTATAGTGCTTATTAATGAAATTAAAATATTGTTATTTTTGTTGAAGTTCTTGAACAACTATTAACATGGTACCGTAGTTAGCTGTTGCTATTAAACATCAATTTTGAAGAAATATATGGTCATCATTTTTACTAATCCAGTATTGTTAGTCGTTCAAATGAATAATTACGGCTATGACCAAACATAATTTTACGGTCTATGGATAGAAAATTTGTAAAAAAAAAAAAAAAAAAAAAAAAAAGCAAATAATGAACAAACTTACCACAAAGACACCCCCTTTGTTGGTGAACCAAAAAAAGCCAATGAGTAGACCACACTTTTAAGATTCTCTTGAGATAAAGAAATAAATGAAACAATGACTAATACTGGTATCATCCGAAGTGGTTGACAGTTATGAGTGTAATCCGTCGTATGTTGCTACTATCGTCATAATTCGTCGTTTTTCATTCGCCTTTTTCAATGTCATTCGTCTCAAAAGAAATACGTAAAAAAAACTAGGCATGTTAGTTCCCATTATGTTATTACCTGACTATGGAGGCGTAGAATGTGTCAAAACTACCGGACTTTTTTCTAGACCGCACCCCGCTATTTAGTCTATATGTATCTCATTTTGGTACATAAGTAATATTTCACATTAAAATAAGGTTTCTTTTTCTATTCAAAAGCTCTTGTACTAATATTAACACAAGATGTTGGTACCAGTAGCGAACATAATGATGTCATCAAATTATGATTTGAGATGTATTCATAACTGATACATTCTAACTACCAAAATAAATGTTTTCTCTTTAATAATTCAAAGAAAAGAAACAATAAAAAGAAATAGAGGAAGGGTAATTTCTTGTTGAACTACATATACGCACCATTGATAGTGTTAAACAATGTACAAAAGAGTATAACAATGCGATAGTCATGGCAAAGATAACAGAAAATACTCAACTAACTTATACTCAGTCTATCATAATAACTTTTTTTTTCAGCTCGGTTAAATAAATTCATGGATAAACATAGAATATCTTTTTTAATGTGGAAGAGGAAAGGGGGTCTGTGCTTTTTCGGAGTTGGCTGTGAAATAACTAGTAGTTTAAATATTTGGGATCGGCATAAACGATTTGATACTTCTATAATCATTTGAACAGCTTTCCTTTTTTATCATCTCCTTTATGTTTTTTTTATATTCATGCAAAACTTGTTACTAGGCAACATCACATGCCTCCTTTTCTCTGTATTTGAAATCTACAGAAATTCAAAAATTTGAAAACGGTCATTGCGGTTTTGAGTTTTTTTTTTTTTTGCACTCCTTTTTTTTTCCTAAAAGAATAATGGCCCAAAATAAATAAGAAGAAATAATTTCTGTGTGATGAATAATAATTTCATTATTATTGGCCATTTAGAATTTTTTAAAGCCATTTTATTTATTTTTTTGTTCGTGTATTAAACGCGTTAAATAGTCCAAAAAATATGTTGTTCGTTATTATTAATAGAAATAAAAATAAAAAAGGCAGTTACGCTCACATGTCAATTAAAAAATATTTTTTAAGAGAAATTACTTCAATAAGTTACTTGGAAATGTGTTCACCACAGTTCAAAGAACCAAAACAGAAAATTAAGGTTTCTTGGAAACAAAAGGACACTTTTTTTTTGCATAACGTGACAAATTCTTTATTTAATCTTAGCCCCCACACTGTGAGGCCAAAGTTTTATTATTATTTCAAACAAAACAAGTACTGTAGTGAAAAAGAATCGTTGTGGTATGAGCAAAAAAAATACTTAACATCGCAAATCTATTGTCGTTGGCTGTATATATACAAGTGAAGTAACATGAGAATTTTGCCACCAAAGCAACAAAAGTTCTACAACGTAAAATCGCAGCATAAGAAAGGTCATCTTAGTAACTATTCGCCACAAATTGAATCCGTAGTCTGGTTTTCGTGTAATATGGAGATCAATGAAATTGCTTCTGTTGATGTCACTAGATTTACCATAACATACACTGGAAATTAACTTCACAACAGAATACGTAAAAACGGTTTGTCGATACATAGTAGCTTGCACAACATAATATCAATGATGAAGATGTTTACATTTAGCAAAATAATAAGAAAGAATAATGACTGAAAGATTGCGTCACGTTTATATTCACTTTTGAGTACTTCTAATAGCTTGTAATGGTTTATCATGTTGTATACGTATCCAAAATCATTTTTACCGAAAAAATAGAACATTAAGTGTTTCTTCAGCATAAAAAGTATAGTAATATATATTACTCTATATATATGTTATGCCATACCAGTATTTGTTTTATAACCTCTTTTCGTCCTCATTGGGCCACAATTTGGTTTTTTGGCACGTTTTTAAACAAAAGTAAAATGATAACATTTTACTACGTACGTATCATCGTAACATAGTCAGTTGATCAAACAGTTATCAGTTTGGAATTCATATATATATATATATGACAAAAAGAACAAGATCTATAAGTGAATATAAATTTTTTCTCATTTTTCTCTACATGAATTATAAATCAAATCATAGATGCTGTAGAACTTTATTTAATATGTTAGTGTCTTTTATTATTTTATTACCAGCCAAGTTACAGCTATACGAGATTTATAAAACGATTGTAAGACGAAATATGAAAATGAACAGTTGCTGTGACAGAAGTAAAAATAATAGAAGGTAATATGTAGCTGCCTTAAATATAGTACGTACCTTTCGAAAAGAAAAGAAAAAGCTCATGAAGAAGATCTCACAACACGTTTTTCTCAAAGGAGATTGCATTGAAGAATATTGCTATCATACTCATAAAAACATTATTATGAAACAGTACACGTACCAGTAACAAATTATTGATATTTGAAAATGTTACCGGTTTGTACTGAACTTATACCAATTCTTTCTTTTTTTCACAGGTTCACAGCTGATAAATAACAACTCGGTAAATAAGTGCTACCTTTTTCACCATTCCACCTGTTCTTCTCTTAATGGTTCATGTATCATATTATTATACCAAGCTATTCTATTAGTAAGACATAACAAGAAGTAATATATAAATATATACGTAACAAAAATTCAATTCCCAAAGAAGGCTTACTTGACTTGGAATCTATATCGTCTGCTAATAAAACTCCTAGTACAACTTGACAGGGGAGGTTGGAAAACCTTGCGTTTTATAAATGCCTATGATATTCACAAAAAGCTTCCAATTTATTATGAAACTTTCAGCTTACGTAGTGGAGAAGTTTTCTTCCCGAAAATATACTTCACATTGTCGTATTAACCTTCATGATTAAACTGTTACGTATCACCTCTCCTGTCATCTTTTTTTTTTCAATTTGAATTACACAATAAATATAATACATACTCATATCGAATAGGTATTTAATTAAAAAAGACAAAATTGAAATATTTTTTAATTTTTGCGGTTACATATGAGTGAAGTAAACCCTACGAATTATATATTAACGAGGTGGTGATTGTATCGATAATAATACTAATATCATATGTATAAAACTGGTAAAAAAAATATATAAATGAAAGGCTTGGATTACGTATAAATGCGTAAAATAATGTATGTAAAAAATAAATGTCAAAAAATAGTTAGGAGAAAGAATACGTATATAGAGAAAGGGTTACATATAATATAAGAACTATCATAGTAATAGTATAATATAATAATTGTTGAGATTATTTAATAATACATTACATAGAATAAATATAAACAGAAGAAAAAAAAAATTATAAGAATAAAACATTGATTAGGCAGTTACACCAACTGGTAAAGTATGATAAGATGAATCAGTATTAGTGATTTTTGTTGGCATGTTATGACATGATGAATAGTTTTTGTTATTATTCATTTTGACAACATTGTTATTATGACGCCGTTGTTGATGGTGAATAACTTGCTTCTGGTTCCCATTATGTAGAAATTTATCTTCTGTAGATACTATGGCGGGAACAGCAGAAACGTCTTGGATCAATTCAACATAATGTAATAACGGTTGCTTAATATTTTCTGGGGTTGTAACACAAGTAGAAGTAGATCCAATGAAAGCCGAAGCACTACTACTATGGCGACCTTCTTTTCTGATCCGCTTCTGTTGACAAATAAATCCTATAAAATAATTATTATATAACTTTTGTTACTATGGGAACTGACAGAAAAAACAAGCCATAAAGAACTTCAAACCAAATATAAACCAGTATACCATAAAACCAATACAAATGAAGGGGGAAAAGTGCCAGGAGTGCTGCCACTACTTCTGTCTTAAACGGCCACGAAATCGTGATCATAAAGGCATGAAACCCAATTCTTGTTGGGACATACAAAGTAGCGAAGAGATAATCATGTCGTAAAAAAGGAAATACCCAACCAATAGACAAGCATAATGTTGGTAGCTCCAAAATACACATGGCAACAAAGAACCGGTTTAAACGAACGTAAATCACCCATGATAAAAGTATAATATAAGCCGTATGATGTACCCAGCCTGTTAATATATTAACCTTGGATCGATAAAATAAAACACCAAGACATAAATCCATAGCTAAAGACGTCATAAAATAGCAAGTAGCTACCAAAGTCCAATCATATGCTTCCCTGGATACTGGCATCAATAAACTGGCAAATCCTGCTTGATAGGCATGATATAATACCGGAATTGAACAGCAAGTCATTACAAAACTACTTATTAAAGTGACAGCAAATGATCTTTCTCGCTCCGATGATCGTCCTCCAAAATGCCAAAGAGAATACCAAGCAATAAGAAAAACAAACGAGCTAATACAACTCACTTGAATGACCAGTCCGGCATTATCCATCATGTTATGTAATTAAAGAAAGAAAAGTAAAATAAGAAAAGGGTGGAAATATATTACGTATAATTAAGAAAAAAAAGAAAAGAAAAAAAATAAATGACTAAGAGACGATAAACCTTATAACGCAAAAAAAAAAAAAAAAATGCTGGGGAAATTGCATTTCGAAAACATATTCCTCCAAAACGAATCAAAAAGGCAACGTGCTCAAATCAAAAAATTAGGTCCCGATAGTGCAAATAGTAATGTGTGATAAAGACTCATTTATTGATTTGTCAAAGCTTTATTCACCTGCTCTAATACTGTTGGATCTACTTTTGATAAACATAATTCCTGAAATGCTTGTGCTCCTCCATAATGTTGTTCCACTAGACTTAGTGTTTGTCGTACCATATCGGACAAATTGGTTGTATAGACTGCATCTTCACGACGTAACTTATTTCGTCGATCTTTTTCTGCTGATTCATCCAGTTCTGCTATATCACCTGCTAAATCTGCTTCAGCATATAAAAAGAGACTATTTTCATACATTTAATTTGTTTTTAGTTATGATATCACCGACTGATATTAATATTAAATATGTTTAACAACAAACTTACTCATCCTCAACTTCGTTCACTTCAGCTAAAAGATCAATCCATATTGCCATCAAATGAGGTAATCTTGCTAATACAACGGGATCATTCGTACGTAACAAATTTGTCAACGCTATACAATTTAATTTTCTTGCTCGCGTGTGCCCAATGTTATCAAACTATAAAATAAACAAATGTATTATTCACCCACATGGTCGGTATATTTCGGGACAATTAATATAAAATAAATCAAAATATAAATTCCTCCTCCTCTCCATCCCCCTCTCTCTTTTTTTTTTTTTTTTTTTTTTTTTTTTTTTTTTTTGTATGTAAACTACTGACCTTTTCCATCCATCGATCTAATACATTACCAACAAAGTCATCTGAAGTAGTACCTGCCATTTGCTGACTTGCCATACGAAGATAATTAAGGAAAAACTGAGCATCACAGATTGCTAAACGAGCAAATAAAGTCATATAGGACATGATCGCATGAGCATATAACTCATCTTGAATAAAAACATTCAAAATATTTCCAAGTAAACTTGATTGAACAAGTGCTTCACCATAGACTTGAACAGAACAAGATTGAAGTGCTGTTTCGCCTACATATGAAATACTTGAAGCCACTTCATCCCTGGTACTACCAATATATGTTGCTAACCCGGAGAATAATTGAGGTGCACATTGCTAGAAAAAAAAAAGTTAATTATTAGCTCTCCAACTGTTGAGTCAAGTAAAATAAAATAAAATAAAATTCTAATTACCTGAAGTGTAGTTTGGCCATCAAGTAAAAGATAGCTTTCAATAATTTTCAATATTTTTCGCAATCCTTCAATATCATATTCTAATAAACCAATAGCGGATGGGAGCATCGAGAATAATTCAGGATTACTTTGGGGTGCTGTTTGTAACATGGTCCACCATAAATCAAGCACATCCTCAAGAAGGTACACGTGCGCTTTCTACATGTTCACATAACAAATAAGCTTTTTTAGTTAAAAAATAAAATTATAAAATAACGATAATGACTAGACACTGATTATGTTTAAATATATCATTCCTTACATTTTCTTTGTTCACACCGTATTGTACAATAGGTAAGAAGAAATGTTGCACATGAATAGATTGTTCTTTCAAAATCTGCATAATAATAAAGATAATTGGTCACATTATTACTATATATAGCTATACAAACAAACAAAATAAAAAGACATGAAAATACTTACTGCCGTGATTTTGGTGAATGTAACAACTAGTGCAGATTGGAATAATGGATTATCCTCAGCTCGTTGCCAGTGAGGTATTAATAAGTTGATAATTTTAGGGGCATATGGTACCATCTAGCATAAAAAAAAATGAGCATTTTTTTTTACCCTTGAGATAAGCACTCATATATAGTAGCAATGAGAAAAAAAAGGTATAGATATACATCATCTACTTACATGTTCTCCAGTACGATCTGTAATAGTGTTTAAATCACTAATCAGTTTCATCACAGTATCTGAATCTTCTACTTCGTTTAACAATTTGAGTAGTAAATCCATAGCAGGTTCAAGATAAGGTAATAAGATGTTAATTTCAAAGTCCCAATCATCAATGGCTTGTCGTAAACTATGAGCTGCAGTTAATCGAACGACCAGATCATCTTCACCCACCATCAATTCCAATAATCCTTGATAAATAGTAACTCGACTATCAGCACTAATGCCTTCATTTACCCATCGTCCCAATAACCAAGCAATTCTACGATGAAGAATCTTCAATCTAATCATATACAAAACAAAGTATGAGTATCATTTGTCATCAATATGAGCAGGGTAAATTTCTCAAGAATATCTTGATAACACACGTTTCTATGGTGATTGCTCCATAGTAACCATTGAAAAATTTTATATACCCCAATAAACAAGTTATTAAACTTACCCAGAACCTTTTTGAGAAATTTCTGGGATTAGTCGATTGACAAGGAAGGTTTCGAAATCAAGACGACCATAGATCGATTGTACACCTAATCCCACAGCTGCATAAACTGCATCTTTAAACAATAATTCTTGAAATGAATTGACATCTAATAACAACATTAACAATATATATAAATAAACCAATTTCATTTTTGAGAAAATGATATTCTTTTTATTCGAGTAAAACTTTCAAAACAATAAATAAAAATTGAACTTACTGGCCACTTTTTCAACTAAATCTAAAAGAATAGGACATAACTGATCTCGATAATGTGTTAACAAGCTCATAAATGTCATTTCTGCACATGGCTATATATAAAAAGGAAAAGAGAGAGAAAGTGATAAGTTCTTTCTTTATTCTATGGATATCCCAAATTCTTTTGTGCTTGCCCCCTCCCATCTTGTCCATTCCTATATTTATTTCCTTAGTTTACCCTTAATTCAAATTCCCAATTCTCAGAATCAATAGCATTTGCAAACCCTTCTGGCTCATCTTCCCATTTTTCCATATCAGCAGGTGTCAATAACATATATTTCGTAATCAATGTTTCAGCACATGCATTAACAAAATCTTTTGTTAAAAATTGAGTATTGATAATAGTGTTTGCTTCCAATCCCAATGTTTTTTCCTCTTCAGTAACAGATAATACTTCGGAATCTACAAGAAGAACAAGAGATAAAATGATACATATTAGATTTATTTACTTACTGTATTTACTGTATATTATACAGTTATACTACAATGTATAAAGAAAAAAGATGCCTACCAGGATTATCAACATTTTGTGCCGCATTTTTAATTGTTTCTTTAATCAGTAACATGCCTTGTAAAAGGAATTGTTCAAATACAGGTATATCCACAGGTTGTCCTATAACAAGTCATCCCAATCGAGTAATATAATTCTTTTTCTTAGTCCACATGTCACTTATATATACGGAAGCTGTATTTTTTTATGCGTTTTTTTTACCTGTTTTATAACGATCCGTCAACCGAGTTCCTTCATGTACAATTGCTTGCCAATAATATCTCAAAATATCCGTCCATGCGGGACATAATGCACACGAAACCGGATGTGCTTTTTGTAAACCCAGATATAAGGATCCATGATCCTCAATAATCGTACTCACCATTTCCTGAATTTTTTCTGAACTTCCTTGTTGTTGTAATACCAATCGAATACTCATATATTCTTCCAATCGTTGTTTACCCAATTGTATAAATGTTTTTGTTTCATCATACTTGTGAACATCTCGGATACCGCTCACCATTAATATACGTAAACACTTAACACATGCTGAAACAATTCCCAATTCGGTTAATAGAGTGGATGGATCCGAGGTACTAGATGATGGTGATGATAAAGAAGAAACGGTATTGGATGTATAGTTAACATAAGCATTAGCTACTGTTTGAAAAACACGTGGTGCAACTTGAGCAAATTGACGACGACTAGCAGATAAGAATCGAGTACTGAGTTCATGAAGTACTTCATAAAGCATTTCAAAGGCTCGATCATGGATGAGTCGTTCGTCACTATTAGGTGTTTCAATGATTTGAACTAACGAAGGTAATAAATCAGGCCTATTCAATTATATAGAATAATAATTAATACTGTTTTTTTTTATTTATTTTTTATAGTAGATAAATGATTATTACCAATCCATGGGGTAATCCATACGAGCAATACGAGCTACAATAACTGCATTTTGTGCTGTAAGCTAATAGATATTATTAATTTGATTTTGTTGTCAATATCGTTGATAAATAAATAAATAAAAAAAAATATGCTTTTGTCTCCCTGATTCAATTTGGTAAACTAAATCATATATAAAAAAAATACCATTTTACTTGGCTCGTCCATAAATTGTAACAATCGTTGTCGAATCGCTGTCTTCTCTTCCACGTTAATCGGACTATAACAATTAGAATCATATTCATATTAATAGAAAGATCTACATGTGTATAAATATACTCCCCCTCCCCTCCAGGTATCTGTCTTACTTTTTAGCAGTTTTTCGCCAAAAACGGCCAACACCATTTTTTAAATAAATGCCACTCAAGACACGTACATTATGATCAGCCGTACGATCGTAAAATATATCCTATAAAGAATTTAAAAATGGGTTTTATAGGTTTTAAAATCATATAAAATGATAGAATTGTTATGAACCCCCCTCCCCTTTTTTTTTTACCTGAAGAGTAGCGAAAAAACTAGGTTCATTTTCCCATTGTTTTAAAAGTTCTTCTGCTTGTCTCATTCGAACATAGTCTTGTGAAGCGGCATTATGAAGTACGCCGAGAAGTTGACTACGTGCATCAGCCATTGTTTCTGTTGAGCCGCGTTTATACAAAAAAAAGGTAAAAAAGAAGTTGGTCGAAAAACCAAGCGCGTTATTTTATTTTGGCGGAGGTTTTAGTAAATACCATATTAACTTATAAAGAATTGAGCAGATGATTATGTAGTGCATTTTAGTGCCTGCATTTTATTGTACGTATTTGACAGCAGAGAACAACAATTCCAAATCCAGTCAATTAAAAGTGATTTTATTTATTTATTTACAAAAAAAAAAAAAAAAAAAAAATATTAAGAACTTGATAAATTAATAAAAAAGATGATGAATACGACTTGATCGTAATAAACATGTACGCACTGAACCACTAATTCCAGGACATTGACTAATATTCACAGATTCTAAACCTTTAGCATATTCCATGCCTGTCATCAATCCAACACCAGAAATTCGAACACATCCACGAATATTTAATTTTCGAATTGTGCTTGAGGTTCCCTTTAACAAGGTAATAATCGAAGCATCTGATACAGCCGAACCACAATAACTTGCATCTAATGATTCCAACTCTTCCAGTTTGGCCAATTCTTCCAACGAAGTATCACTTAATGCACAACAAAAACTGATCGACAAATCTTTTAAATAAGGTGCAGCCACTACTAAATGAGCAATTGCCTTGTCAGTTAAAAAACTACAATCCGTTAAATTCAATGTATGTAGTGCGCAAAAGGCATTGGGTGCTTGATTAACCCAATAAACAAATCCTTGGTCAGTAATCTTGGTACATCGTTGTAAATTCAAATATTTTAGACTCTTTGTACAATGTTGTGCAAAATAAAGCATGGTTTCATCAGTTAAATTTTTACAATAAGATAGTGTCAAGTGTTGTAATTGAGTGTTGTTTTCCAATAATCGTAACATTCCAGCATTGGTTATTTTACGACAATTGGATAGGTCGAGCCATTGTAAATTTCGTAAAGTATCCAAACTTTGATCAGTGATAAGCCAGCATGAATTGAGATCCAGTTTTTTTAGATGAGGTGCATTTTGAGCAATCGTCATGATTGCTTTATCGGTTAAATGGTAACAGTGAGTTAAATATAAAGATTCAACATTAGGTCCAATCAAATCAATTAATAATTCGATAGTTTCGTCTGTCATAAGTCGATTGCTACTACCCAAATCAATTTGCTGTGCTTGGACATGTTGTTTATGAAGCGTTCGATAAAGTTTGCGAGATGCACTGGATAATCGGATTAAACTTGCAAAATCCATTAGTGAGGCAATACGTGCAATGATGCTCGTGTCAAGTGATGTTAATCGGTCTCGTTTATCAGATGTCAATTCTAATGCATATGTCTCTTCTGTTATAGTAACGGAACGTCGTTTAGATGGAGACTGTGTTGATGCTTTGGCTGCAGCAGCAAGAAGAGCTGGATCCGACCATACTGCAATACTAGGTCGTCTTGGTCGTGTTTCTCGCGTACGTAGTTGACTGGCTGCTGTTGCTGTTGTGGTGGTAGGTGGTGGTAAAGTTGGATCTTGATCGCTTGTAGTGCTACATACAGCACTTTGATCAATAGGAGCTAATGCTGCACCATAGTCTTGTTCTTCAGCAGGTACATAGACAACACCACCAGAAACTGTATCTACTTGTTGATCTCCAGTACCGTCTATACTTTGATTCTACAATGATAAAACGAATAAATATATTGATTCATTGTTGTCATTGCATAACACAAGAGTTATTATATATATATATATATTTACCAATTTGTTAATTGTTCGAAGCGTTTTATCCGCTAAAATTTTAAATTGTCTTTGTATTTCTGGATAATCATGACACACTTGAAAACAGTCTTCTTTGCTTAAAACATACATCTCCATAGGTGTAATGGATTGTACACTAGCTGTTCGTGGAATATCAAGAAGAAGTGAAAGTTCTCCAAAGAAATCCATTGCACCAAGACGAGCAACTGCCAAATCACCTTCTTTTCGTCGATTAAGAATTTGAACAGTGCCTAAATAAATATATAAAACGATACATAATGTATGAATATTCTCTTTTTCAAAATGATAACACACAATGATTGTATTAATTACCGTCCACAATAAAAAACATTTCATGACCAATATCGCCTTTATTAATAATCATTGTATTAGGTCGATAATTTCTTGGTTCCACTTTAAGTGATATTCGATGTAAAAAATCTTCTGGGCAATCTTTAAAGAAAGGAACCTACATATATTGATATTTCTTTTTATGTCAACTCCTTTTCTTTCACTCCCTACCTCTGAATTTGGTTTTTTTTTTTTAAAAAAAAAATGACCAACCTTTGTCAAAAGATCATAAGCACTTGTAGTAATAAATGACTCAATACCTGTAACCGAAGACGATTTTCTTAAATCCCCTTCAGAATCAATATCATCTGATATTGTTGTTGACGTTATTTCAGCATCATCATTATTACTTATACTAGTCGAAGGACTACCACTGGTACTTTTACGTTTTCCCATTTTATCCAACATTGCCATACGTTCCTGTGCCTCAAAACGAAGAATTCGTTCCACTGCAGGATAATCTGGTAATATAGCTGATACTGCTTCAGCAGTTAATACAGCAACAGTACATGGTGTAGCTGCAATCACAGTGGCGGTTCTTGGAATAGCATATAAAAGACCAATTTCACCAAAAAATGTACCAGGTTCCAAAGTTGCATAAATACGTTCAAAATCAGCGGAACATACATTCACCGAACCTCTTAAAAGTAAAAACATGGCTTTGGCTTTAGCACCTTCCACAATAATGACATCATGGGGGGAATATGTACGAATGTTCATACTACATGCAATGCGTTCCAAAAATTGTTGATTATTGGATCGTTGAAACAATGAATGACGTCGTAATGAATTAAGTATTTCGTCTGGAATAACATTTTCATTTTTTTCGTTATTATTTTTATTAGAAGTGGGTGTTGTTGCTTGAACAGGTGGTGAAGGTGACCATGGATGAATATCAGTCATATTTTTTTTTTTATCTTTAGTAGTAAAGTAAAATAAAGAAGAGAGAAAGAAAGAAAAAGAGAAGGAGAGTCAGTGAATGGAAAACAAGTTTCTACCACATGCAAAAAAAAAAAGATGATATGCAATCTCACTACTATTTTTTTTTTTCAACGCAGCATAGTGAAACAGAACCTCTCGTAATTAGTTGATCATAAAAGTTCTAGCATCTTGCGATCATGCCTTTCTCCCCCATCCAACCCATGACTATTAGACTTTGATACTTTTAATCTTTGGTTTATTCTGTCCTGTAATCATGGCACCTTTTTTGTTTGTATAAAATAGTTACAATTCGTGTTTCGGATAATTTTGTTCTCTTTTATATAATTAGGTACGTACATTCCTTCTTATAACTGTCACTTTGTTTTTTGTTGGTTGAAGAAATACGTACACACCATATTATGTTTATTAAAAAAGCCATCAATTATGGGTTGATTGCTACGTTAAATCTTACTCTATTTCATTATAATTATATACAGTTCATATTATCAAACCAATCTTTTATAGTTTTGTTGTTGAATCATTTACGTATTTTTTTTAGTTTGTTTCAAAAGAACGACGTCGTCACTTTATAAACCAGTTTAAGTTAAACGTAAAAAAAGTTTCCGCGACTACGTATTTTCTTTTCCTTTTTCAAATTGATAATCTCATAGATGTCTTTGTAATTTTTTAACAAGCTTCTAATTCATTTATTCGTGGTATAGTCAAATAGTATTCGCCAAGTAGTTTCATTAGTTTTACAATTAGTCATAATAAATGTATCAAATTATTCTTTTTTAAAAGACGGCTTGGGGGAGGGGAGGAATTGTCTGTTGACCTAAAAGGAACCCTTTAGACTAGCTAACTTTTTGGTTTATTTTAGATCAAAAATATGCAATTATGATGTAGTATTTGTACTACTTGAAAAGCTCTTTATAGGTTAAACAACAACAACAACAACAACCCAACCTGTAATCCCGCTTTATGTCAAATATATAACTAGTATTGTAATATTGATGACGACCTATTTTTGACGAAATAATAAAGCTCATACTCTTTGAACTCCTTCAAACTGGTTTGTGCGGAGCCTTTTTATTATTATTTCCTTAAACTTACACAGAGAGGGGACAATAATATGCCCATTAAAGCACCAGCATTCTCAACACGTCAATTACTTGGTCAACCTCCAGATTCAAAAGAGATTCGCAATTATATAACTAATATTCAAACACCTTGTCCTGAACCCATTATAAAGAAATTTTCAGATTCAACTTATTATTCATATAAATCACTTGGATTATCATTATGTTTCACAACTATTAGCAAGCAGAGTAATGATTTAGTTCTCGATAGTATTGACATTTACAATGGTCATACACGTGATGGTTTTCAACCTTTTGTTGGAAAAGAATATCCTTATGGATTTACACCTGAAACTCAAGCACATGAAATTGTAAGTCAACTAGGTGAACCTGATCGAAAAGGTGGTGGAGGTCAAACAAGAGTCCCTTGTTGGATTGAATATCAATTCATTAATGATAAAGAAGAAGAAGAAGACAGTATAAATGATGATAATAATAAGCATGGATTAATGATTCAATTACATGGTGTGGATTGGGATGATCGTGAAATGGGTTGGACAAGTATGGTACTTTTTTAAGTAACCTTATTTTGTCATATTACTCTCCTTTGTAAATTTAAGAATAAAGCACATAAATCAATAACTTTTTGTTTTTTTATAAATGATTATTTCACCCATGTAAATACTATAAAAAAAGAAAGTTCTAGAACTAAGAATAAGTAAGTTCGTTATAAGCAGTTTTTCTATTCTGAAACATACCCGTTTCTTTATCACTATTATGTAGTATATTACAAATAGCTTTCTCAATGAAAGATATTCTTTTTTAATTAAATATAATGACTATGATCCAAATATATTAGTAACCTAATAACTGGAGCTTTTCGGAGCTTACAATCAAACATATAAAAAACCTGATTGATTTACCATTGTTCTAAATGTTATTCTATTTTCCTCATTCATAAAAAGAAACCTTATTTTACATAAACAAATAACTATTTATAATGGGTGCTAAAATCTCGCGTGAAGTTTTACAACAACGTACTGAAAATAAAGAACAACCTAATGAGCTAGATTATGACCAAAGAATTGTACGGAAGTTCATTCGTAATGGTCAATTAGCACCTTGTCGTGAAGGTAATATAATAACGAAAAAAAATTTGAAACTCTAAATAAATAAAAAATGTCTTATTACTTAGGTTTAAATGATCCATTATCTACAACAGATGATACAACTCGTATGTCTGTTCATAAATATCCTTTCATACCGTGGGAACTTCCTTCTCGACATAGAAATGGTATTCCATCACCTACTGATATGGATCAAATCATTGAATGTCCTATTTGTTTAACAGTAAATATTTTATTCTTCTCACAAATTAATATTAGATAAGAGAGGGTGTACTCATTTAGTTCAATATATAAATATATATATATAGTATTTTCCTATGTATGACGTCAATTATTCTCGTTGTTGTCATCAACCCATATGTACTGAATGTTTTTTACAAATGAAACGTTCACCAAAGGTGCCATTAAACCCTGCTAAATGTCCATTTTGTGTGAAACCTCATTTTGGAGTAGTTTATATTCCAGCCCCTGAAAGTAATCATCATAAATATATCGCAAAACAACGAAAAGCAAGTTTAAAGAATAATTCTTTAACAAAACGAAAAAGTTATTCTTGGGTTGATCCAAATGTTATACTTGTTGGTAATTATTATATATAAAGTGTTTTTTTTAAATACATACATACATATATTTCTATACAAAAAGAAGTGATAGAACTATTAAAAGGATGATGTGTAAACTAATAGTTAATAACAATGATATTAACGTTGCTCTTTTTTTTTCAAAGATGATATACGACCCAATTGGCACTTATTAATGACTCGTGGTCCAGAAAAGAGTCTTTCTGGAGTAGGATCCACAAGAAGACAATTGGTACGACCCAATGAAGGAGCAACATCACAATCAAGGCATATACGAACTTGGGATTCACCATATTATGAACGACAAGCGGGTATGCAGGATTGGACAACAGATGAAAATGCGGCAGTAATGGATGCAATTCGTGAATCTTTCAATAATAGTAATAATACTACTATAGATATCACTAGTTCATCTCTTCATTCTTCTTCCTGTCCTACGCTTTCACATCATCATCAATATCAACATTCTAATAATCCAACCGTCATTTGTATGTAAATAATAACGACCACCCATATAATATATACATTTATTATTATTATTTTTTGTAGAATATATACATTATTATTATATGTTTTTTATTTTACTTTATTTAACAACCCATCATCTTTATCAACATCAACATAATTCCATCTTATTCCTATGTGCTTCAAGTTTCTTTTGTACATCTTCCATCATATATTTGATTTGTTTACTCGGTGCAGTCATTTTTTTGATCAAGTCATCATCATTTGAAAGTCGTAATAATTCATAAACGGATTGACGAAGATGTTCACATCGATCTACTACAAATTGTGTTATATCATATGGATTTGATACTATATATAATATCGAAAATATAGATTAGCAAGTTATTCTCCCCTCTCTTTTATTTTTTCCCACTTGATCCTTTTCCCCCCTATATTATCACTTCATCCTTTTAATAATTATATTTCTAATCTATCTTTTTTTTTTCACCATGTTCGTTTTCCCACAGGCTAAGAAATTCTTGTGTTATTTGGAAATAAGTATTCAATGCCTTATCATCTCGGTTCATTTGATTTACTTTGTTTTTTAATATATGATTCATTGCTTTTTGCTATATGATAAATATTTAATAAATAATAATAAAAATTTAGTACATTACCCTTACTATATAATAAGATATTTTTTATAATACAAAAAAATACATACTGCTAATACAACCCTTCTAGATTTTTCTAATGCTCGATCTACAACATCTTCTTGTTCTTCAGTAACGTCTAAGTCAAGTCCCTATAATAAATGAAAAAATTATTTTTAAGTATCTAAAGAAACCATAAGTATTACTATCTTTTAATTACCTCATAGTGTTCTAATGGAATATGACCTTCAATCATTACTCCAAAAATATTATCATAAAAATATTTTTCGAAACCACTGAAATTTTTATCTAATATTTGTTCCACCTTTTCGTCAAATCGTTGTAATTGCTAACAAAAGAAAAAAAAAAGTGTTAAACTTTTTATAATAATAATAATAAAATATATATCAAATATAAAAAGTTACCTCTTTTATTTGTATTTCACTTAATCCATCTAATGTTTTTAAATAACTTTCAAGTGATTCAAGTGTAGTATAAACTACGACATTATATGTATTATAAAGATCATTGGCAAGTTGATCAGGTACAAATCCTAAAAATTCTCCTAAACGTTCTGATTTATTGTATGGAAGTTTTGGATGATTATTATTGTTTTTATAAACAGGATTTTGAAAAGACATTATTAATTATTCTATACGTGAAGGTAAAAAAAAAAAAAAAAAAAATACGCTTTGTTACTGTAAACTGAATTTGAATTTACTTGAATCCTTTAATTATTAATGCAAAATGAGATTATTCCTGTTGAATTAAATAGTTAATCATTATAACAAATACGTAGAATATATCATACAATCTATTTTTAAATAGATAAAGACTAGAAACTGAAAAGCAGAAAGTAGCAGAGAACAAAATGGACATTAAATAAACAATAAAACTTATTGTTGTATAATTTATATACCATTTCGCTATTTTGTTGCATAATTAAAATAACAGCATCTTTCTACTAACTTATCAGGTTATAGAGGGTGTGGTTTAAGTTCGGATCTTTCTTTGAACTGTAGTTTGACGAGTCATTTCGTAATTCGGGCTAATCCGTGATATTGTGATATCTTGTATGAAGAATTTAATTGACAAAAAACGTTGAGAATAATCATGGTCAGTTTAAACCTTATACCGATTAGTCATATAATAATAAAAATTTCTCATTGAATTCAACAACGTTACTACGTATTTGAGTTTATTATGCTCAAAAAGGGACCTAATACCTTTTCTGAATTGTCAAGTAAAGGATGAAATACTATATAAATATATATATCACATAAATCTTGTAGATTACCTAAAAAGATAAATATGTAGTAGACTGTTTTTGTACTTAATCCCACACATTATATAATAAAAATGTTAACTGTAAAATACAAAATATGGGGAAATTGAAGATAGATTTATGTTGAGGAGGAAAGAATGACAGAGCTGTTAGACACTGTAAAGTATGTTGTAGCTTTAGTGACTTCTTGTAGTGTATGGCCACAAAAAAAACCTGAACAAATGTAATACTTATATTATGATCTGATGTATAATTCTTAAATAACAGAGTACGTATACGTACCATATTATATCAAGAAACTCGATATTTTTTTTTCATTAACATATACCTTACGTATATATATACTTATATTTTATTGAATATAATTTTTAAAAGAAGAATTCTTCATTATTATCAAGTAATAATAAGTAGGACTATTAAAAGTACAAAAGTTTTCTACTAAAGTATGATTATCAATGTCTTTTTTTTTAACTATATAGCATATGCAAACCAATTCGTCGCATCACTTCTGGATCAATAATTACCCTCGGAAACGCGTGAGAATTCATTTGCTAATGTACCTATTGATTATCCGTGCTTTATATTGTTATATTTGATAATAAACATCATACTATTTCATTATTGCCGAACAACAAAACTATCGTATACTCTTTTTTTTTCCTTCTCTTATTGACAAAAATGAATCATGATTTGGGTTGCTTATATCAAGAAAACAATCTTTTCCCTTAAACATGATCAAAAATCTACGGAATGGCACATTTTAATTCTCCTCTTTTTTTTATGATTAAACTACAAGTAGTATTTCAGTTACGGAACATTTTTCTTTTAAATTTTACGAATTAAACTTTAAATAGCAAATTTTTTTTTGTATCACTTGAATCCGATGTGAGGTAAATTTATAGACTGGATCACCATTATGCATAATTTTTTTTTTTTGGCATGTACTTTTGGGGGGAGGAAGATAAATTCTCTGATTCTAATACTTCCACCCACTTCTATAATTTTTTTTTTACATCACAAGATCCTAACACCAATTACTATACTATAGATATAAGTTACACGTGATCTTGTATTAAAGTTCTTACGTATTACTATATAGCAAGCTAAGTTGATAGTTAATTAATGACTAAGAGAATCCATAATAGTGAACTGCTATAAACTATAAAGCTCGTTTTTTACTATCGTGTGAAATTATTATGATAGATCAGATCCCCAGTTAATGATAGATTACAAGAACTTTTTTATTTTTATTTTTTTAAACGACAATCCAAGATCATAGTTCCTGTTCCGTGTTGTTGTACGTAATAAATTCAATTTTATATCATGCTTAATAATTATACCGATACATTAGATAACAACCGTTCATGGTTAAATCCATTTTAAGGTTTTCTGATCTGAAAGAACGAGGGAACAACAAGAAGCTAAGAAACTAACATTTTTTTTATATCAAAACCACAGCTACAGCATATATACTAAATGTATAATTTAACTATATGCTTTGAAAAATACATTCATTAGTAAACTTCAGTTTTAATCAAAGTATACGAGATTGTAGTTCTAAGAAGCAAACTGACACTTTTAGATTTAATAATACAAAATAAGAGAGTGTCACGTGTAAACGTATATGCAGCTCATATGCAGGAAGTATAAAAAATCTCCTTGAGAGCAACCAGTGTGGCACTTTTAGGGATTTAACGCGAATATACTGAGAATACCATATCATATACGAGTGTATTTTAACGTGACAAAAAAAATTCGGGGTGTCAAAGGTCTAACGACTTTATCCGAGCATAATACAGTATGTGATTTAATATAAAAATCATATAAAAAAAAGGGGAGAATTCTTTATCATTTTTATTACTTTGTTGTACTATTGGTAACATCTTCTTGATTTTTCAAGTATAATAAATAAATGCCACAACCGAAAGAAGTTATTATTTCTTCTCCTGCCACCACACGGAGTGTAGTAGAGAATGAAAATATTACTACGACTACAAATAATCACAATATGAACATTGTATCCGAGAAAGCCCCTGTTGGATCTATTCAAGAGGAAAAAGAACAAAAAGAAAATATGGCTAAAAAATATGCGAAGCGTTTCTATCATTCTCTTTGGCAACCACCCGCTGAAAAACCACCAAGTTTTCTGGCAATCTGTAAGGGATTAACCCGTACTCAATGGATCACATTTTTAGCAGGTATAAAGAAACATAAGACATTTTTTCTTGTATATCATATAAGTTATATCATATAGGTAAACTAATGCACCATTATTTTAATAAAAAAAAATAAAGCCTTTTTGGGTTGGACTATAGATGCATTCGATTACTTTTGTGTGTCATTGTCCGTTCCAGAAATTGGTAACTATTTTCATTAAAAGTATATTTTGACTTTACGTACAATTATAATATACTGTAAACATCTACTTAATTAGCATATTATACATTGGCTTTCTTTTGTGTGTGTGTGTGTGTGTGTGTTTATACAGCTAAAGATTTTGGTGTTATGCCAAGTGAAGTTACATGTAAGTAAATTATATGCATAGAAAGTGTATTACTAAAGAATAATGTAACCAACATTCTTCTGAACAATGTTTGTTATAATGGTTTATCTTTATGGTTTTGCTAATTATACATTATTTCTATTATATATTATTAGCTGCAATTACCACTACTTTGGTAATCAATATAATAGCTATTTTAATATTTTATATACGTAGTACGTACGTAGAAAAGCAAAAACTAACTAGTAATATTTTTTCAATAATAGATGCTTCGACCAGTAGGTGCGTTGCTTTTTGGGTAAGTATTTTTGTTTTTATGATATTAAAAAAAATAGAATGTATTGTTAATACGTATCAATTTTGATTTATCTTTTTTTTTAAAAAAAAAAATTATAAAGACTCCTAGCAGACAAATATGGTCGTCGGTGGCCATTAATGGTTGATATTGTTTTGTTCTCCGTGATCAACATGGCTAGTGGTTTTGCTCCTAATTTACAAGTTTTTATTGGATTAAGAGCCCTTTTTGGTATTGCTATGGGTGGAGAATGGGTAAAAAAAAAATTTTTTTTTTGTGATAATATAATAACATACAAAAGATAACTACTGTGTACAAAAATAGACATTAATAAAGTTTTAATCCAAAAAATACATTACGTAACAATAATTAATAGGGACTTGGTGCAAGTTTAGCACTTGAGACTCTTCCAATTGAAGCGAGAGGGCTTTTCTCTGGTATCTACCAAGAAGGTACAAATGGTTTTTTTCTTCTACTTGGAAGTTATATTAGACAAATAAACACTTTGTTCTTCATTATTCTCTAATAGGTTATGCGACTGGATATCTTTTAGCTGCATTGGTCAATTATGCAGTGTCAAGTACAGGATCTAGTTGGAGAATTCTTTTTTGGACAGGCTCTGTATTTGCTCTTTTAGCAGTATTTATTCGTTTTTTTGTTCCAGAATCACAATCATTTGAACAAACAAAAGAAGTACGCAAATTAAATAGTACTTCATATGTAAAAGAATTGATGTATATGCTTAAAAATCATTATAGACGTAAGTTATTTCTTATATCTGAAATTATTTATAATATAGAGGGTTTTCTAATCTCACTATTTGCCTTTTGACGTGTTGTCAATTTGTACGTATCTACATAATATTAAATAACACGTATATTATATTTGATTTATTACGTACGTAGGCACTATTTACATGATTGTTCTCATGGCGTTTTTTAACTTTTATGCCCATGGCACTCAGGTAACATTATGATAATTATTAATAGTACCATTTTAAATTAAATAATAATAATAATAATTACGTATCATAGGATTTATATCCAACCTTTCTCAAAGTTCAACTTGGTTATACACCTGCAGAACAAACAGCAACTACTGTTATTCATAATATTGGTGCTCTTTTAGGAGGTGCGTTAAAAAAAAGCAAAGTTTAGGTTTATTAAGCATTTATATTCATTATTATTATTATTATTATTAGGCACTATCGTGGGTCTATACTCGAATTATATGGGTCGCCGTGTCTCCATTGTATTATCTGCTATTATGGTCGGTGCATTTATTCCTCTTTGGATTTATGCACCTGATTTACATAGTCTTCGGTTTGGTGCTTTTACACTTCAATTTTTCATTCAGGTAAAATAAGAAAAATAAGAAAAAGAAAATGGTACTGATTGTTGCGTATACTGATATAATTGATATATAAAAAAATCTTTATAGGGTGCTTGGGGTAAATGATTTATTTAGTTATATATTCTATATTTAACAATTAAATACTGATTAATGATTAAATATAATATTTACTACGTATAGGTATTGTTCCTGCTCATTTGAATGAACTGGCCCCCGCTAATTTCCGTGGATTAATGCCAGGTAAGTTTTTCCTCTTACGTATGATATTATTATTGGCTGTAGTATTAATTATTAGAATAAAAAATGTTTTATTTTCTTTCAGGCTTAGCCTATCAACTAGGTAACTTGATTAGTGCAGCTAGCTCACAAATTCAAGCAACTTTGGGAGAAAGATATCCTTTAAGAAATTCGGATGGTAGCTTACAATTACGTGATGGAAAACCTATTCCAGATTATGGTATATTTTAAAATAAAATAATGATGAATAATATATTTACTCTTTACGTACTTACTATATTATGTATTTTGATATAGGTCTTACACAAGCTATTTTTATGGGATGTGTAGTTGCATGTCTTATTATTACCAGTAAGTCTTTTTGTAATATATATTAGTAGTTCTAATATGTAAGTACGTACGTACGTATAAAGTAAAAGCTTATACTAATCAAACATATTTTACAATATTCGTATAGCTTTGTTAGGAAAGGAAGAGAGAAATAAAGATTTTATGCAAAATCTTTATGAGGATAAAAATGGACAAATTATTGGATTAGATGATTTAAATGCTCAAAAAAAGGAACAAGGTCAACAAGATGAATCTTTTGCTCCTGCTATATCATCTGAAGATATTAATATACAAAACACAACAGAAAAGAAATAAGAGATTATGTAGATATTTACAACAGTTAATAAAAAAAATAATAATTTTATAATGTAATGACACCTATTATATGTGATCTTTCTTTTGACATGTAAATAAAGCCTTGAACCAAAATGAGGCATTATACTTCTTGCAAATATGTTGAGAATAACTGACAATTTTGATGCGCTGGTTTTTTTTTGATAACAACATACTCGCTCTTTTTTATTTTTTATTTTTATTTTGGGTCTGAGCAACAAAAAATAAAAAACTGCTTTTTTTTTTTTTCTTCACTTGCATGTAATAAAATTTATGTATGGTTTCATGATTTCCAACAGCATATTAGACAATTATCACACTCTTTCAAAACAGCGTTAAATAATCAACTTTTCGCGCAGCGCAAAAGGCTTTCATTTGTGCAGTGCAAAAAATATAATAATAATAATATTTTCATCACGTAATGATCTATTCAAAGTCGCGACACTTCATTGTCATGACGATCTATAATAGGTTTGTTGCGTTGGCAACAAGGAGTATTTCATTTGGTGTAAAAATAAAAATAGACGTGCAATCAGCACTGAGTCCATCAAATCGTTCCTAATTTGGAAGGATCTCTTTGTTGATTCCAAGCAATACTTCCATTTATGGAATTATTTCTCCTGTTTTAGTAATATTCCTTCCCTCCTCATTTTTTTTATTTTTTATTTGACAAATCGGACGACCATATTTAATCATTATAAAAAGATACAATGGTATGTTCCTATAAGGGGTGTGATTGCTTCAAACAATCTTTCTTATATATATATATATATATATATTTTGTCTTAAGTTCTTTAATAATAATACAAAAAACAGAATACAAGATCGTAGAGGGGTTCATTAATTAACGATACAAAAAATATAACTATTTAGGTTTGTTTTCATCGGGTGTTGTTGTTGTTGCTGCTGGTGGTGGTCAAAGTAATGTTGTCCTACCAATAAACACAGAAATAGCATGCCGCTTTGTTTGATAAACTGGAATGCTCTATGTACAGGCAGCAATGTAAATACTGTATATCCCCAAGATTAAAACGAAATCTCTTATTAAGATAAAGGGTGTCAATTCAGTACGGGAGGAGAGGTTTTTTTTTTGTTTGCTTTGATTAGTATGAAGGAGGGGGAGTGTTTAGTATAATTTGGTATGTTCAAAGAATAAAGGAAAAGAAAAAAAAACAGTTCATTTAATATATAAATGTTACAGTTGAACCCCGCTTTTTGCACAGGTGGGATTTGGCTCGAAAGTAGTGCAAAAACCGGGGGTGTGCAAAAAGTGGGATTGAAAACATAGTAAAATCAAAGTGGGATTGTGACCAAAAGGTGTGCAAAAAGAGGGAGTGTGCAAAAATCGAGGGTGCAAAAAGCGGGGTTTTACTGTATAATTACTCGGCATCATCAAGGGAAGTGTTAGTATCGCTGATGTTATCTAAAACAATTTGTGACCCATTCATATTATAGTCAGTTGTTTCAAATACTTGTTGGATCGTTTTATCATCAGCCGCTCGACCGCTACTATTCTCTTGTCTCAAAATTCCTTCAATTTCATCTTGTTCATTTAGAAGTTGCTGCAAAAATTAATAATTTATTAGCCATTGTACATCTATGATCCTCATTATATACCTAAGTCATAATTACAAAACCGTATCCGTGCGCCTACCTCAAAATCTGCCAACAATTCAAACACTTGAAGCCAATCATACCGTTTGTGAAAAGTGATTGGAATTGTCGCGCTACGTCGCTCATCAAAAACAAACTTTTTGTTGGGTGCCATAGAAAGAACGGACAACGTGAGTTTGCGTTTAACTACTTGAATACTAATGGCTTTAAACTTGTTGAACGTTTCGAATCGAGCATTTTTCATTTGATATGCTTTTAATATACGATTGACGTCAGTGCCTTAATTAATTTCAAAGCATCATCTTGAGTATGATTCATGTTCTCGGTTTCTCCACTTGATGATGCTTCATGGACTTATGCGTTGAACATCAATGGAAAAAAATGAAATCGTTCGTAAGCTTTTAATTGTTTTCTCGCACCTGGGTTATCAACTCGAATGATAAGTTTCTATGTTCAACAAAACAATACTTTCTTTTCCCATCTTTGAAAACTTTTTTTTGTATGCCTTATCCCCGTAACTTCTCTTTTTTTGTATAACAACTTACCATTTGAAATGAATATTTTGATGATGATTCTCGAATACAGAGAAAATTGGTACTACACGATCAGCAAAAAAGGTCCTTTCATGGTTTGAATGTATTGACGTGGCCCGGAAACATTTTGAGACAAAATCCATAAGAACGTGCTTGACCATACGGTAAAATGCTTTTTCATCTTGAGTGGTACTGGCAGCATTGAGACTTGGGTATTGGTAATCTTCCATATCAGTATGCGACCGACAAGACGAGAGAATTTGCTTCAAGAGTTCCAAACTACTTGCATGATGGCTATGGAGCGAAGCAAGTTTCCTTTGATCATTCTGGTTTCCTTCTACAATAGGGGGTTTCAAAAATGAATTTTTTTCGCAGATTTCAAAAAATTAATTTTTCATTTTTGAAACCCCCTAATAGCTGTATCTTCTATCATGTTGTCAATGCTTTGCATTCTAAATACGTAATGGTTGGATAATTTTTCTCGATCTGCTCGTGTAATTCTTGGTGTATTGATTGGAACGATCCGATAAGATAACGTGGTATCAAAAGTGATAGTTTTTTGTGTTTTTATAATTTTGATCTATGAAAAAAATATGTATATATATATATATATATATATGTGTGTGTGTGTATGTGTGTATGTGTGTACGTGTAAGCAACTTGTAGACTTGTTTTACTTTTTTTATGTCATCTATATACATACCCGATTGTTTACTAGATCACTGTTACCGAAACGTTTATTAGTTGTTGTTGTTGTTGGTGGTGGTGCAGACGATAAAGCTTGATTTACACCAGAAGCAGAAGATAAGAGTGGGGTTGTGTTGGAAGAGGATGATGTTGAAGTTGTGCTGGAGATTGAAGAAGTACTTGGACCCGGTTGAATAAGATGGGTTTTGAAATGACTATCAAGTTGCTCAATACTACAATGGAAGTCGTTACAAATCGCACATACGAAAATTAAAGAATATTGAAGGTTTGGTTGCTTTTGAAGTGTAGTTGTGGAAATAAAACGGTAACTACAAGGGGAAAAAAACAGTCAATAAGATGGCAAGACTCTGTTTTTCTGTGCCCTTGCCGACGTAAAACAAAACAAAACAAACTTTTCTTACAAACTGGATCCACGCGTTTTGTCAGCAGGAACTTGTGGTGGCTGCGGCGGTAAGTTGGGTCCGTATACCATATATGAGGCAAAGAGAATTAATTGTTCCCAATTAGGAAATGGTCCCAGTAGCGAGATTATTCTATTGTAAAATGACAATTATACTTTATATATGGATTAGAACTTATAACTTTTGAAAAAATAAATAATGATAATAGATAGCTATTTGTTATACGCACTCTGTATATGATCGAGATGCATTTTGCTGTCATTTTTGTCTCTACAATTGATTTTGCCACAGACATTATTGCACTCTGCTCTCTTGTTGTTCCCTTTGCATTCAATGCTGCCACATATATATGGCACATGTCCTTGATTTTTTTTATGGATTTCTTTAAACGGATTATTATTGTTGTTGCTATTTGTAAATATTTGAAGTGCTATAATAGAATTTGGATCTGTTAACACTAAATTATGTTACAACTACAATTAACACTTTTAAAGACATACTTATCACTTCAAAAAAAAAAAAAAAAAAAAAAAAAAAACTCGATACCATAGCGCTTGATTCAATGGCAGTACTTCGACTAATGGTTCGGTTTGTCGACAATGTCCTTGGAATCATTAACATCAGTAGAATTTTCATCTCCACACGCAATCATGAAATCTCCACTGGATAATGCTTTTGTTCCATTAGATTTTTTCCTGGCATTAGAATTTCTTCCTTCTGTTTTTTCTTCCACGTCTTTTATTATTAGAGTTATATTTCATTGTGAAGCTTTTTTTTTTTTTTTTGTATAATTTATTGTATCGGAGAGTAGAAAAGAACTCGCCTGAAAGAAAAGAAAATACGTTTAGTGGGTTAATATATAATTGAACTTTTTCTCTTATGCTTTATGCTTCCTGTTTAAATCTCAGCAATATGTCATAGTCAAATTGATTGGCCAAATCCAAACGTCATAATCTTTTTTTATTGGTTTTCACTTTAGCCGTGCCAAATTATGTTGGTGCATATTTTAAACTTGGTGGAGTTTGATTATGACAATTAACATGAATTGTTATTTTAAGCTTGTGCTGAAGGCTGTCTGGATGTTGTTAGCATTACGACCAAGCAAGAATATGGCGCTACTGTTATCATTGCTTCAGGTGGCTACCCTGGTAATTATCCTAAGAACAAGGAAATTACTATCAAGGATATTCTCAAAGATGTGTTAGTATTCCATGCTGGTACCAAATTAGAAAATGGTAAACTTTTGACTTCAGGTGGTCGTGTATTGGCTGCTCCTGCCACTAAATCTACTTTACGTGAAGCCGCTAACAAGGTTTATGCTAGTGTCAAGTCCATTGAATTCAAAGGCATATACTATCGTAACGATATCGCTCACAGGTAAAAAAAAAAAATGGGACAATTTGTGAACCAATTCTTTAAAAAAAAGCAACATAATTTACTCACTATTTTCTTTATTCTAGAGCTTTCAAATATGCTGACGAACAACAAAAGGAAACCGGTCTTTCTTATGTTGCTGCTTGTGTGGATATTGATGCTGATAACCTTTTGGTTAAAAAAATCAAGCCACTTGTCAAATCCACACATCGTGTCGTGTCGTGCTGATTCTGATATTGGTGGTTTTGGTGGTCTCTTTGATTTAAAGGCTGCTGATTTGTTGATCCTATCCTCGTCTCTGCTACAGATGGTATTGGTACCAAGCTTAAAATTGCTCAAACGTGTGGTATTCATGATACTGTTGGTATCGATTTGGTTGCCATGAACGTCAACGACTTGACTGTTCAAGGTGCTAAATTTCGTTTATTCTTGGATTATTATGCTTGTGGTAAACTTAAAGTAGACGTCACCAAAGACTTTGTTGCTGGTGTTGCTGAAGGTTGTCTTCAAGCTGATCCAGCTTTGATTGGTGGTGAAACCGCTGAAATGCCTGTTCTTGATGAATTGGGTGACTATGATGGTGCAGTTTTCTCTGTTGGTGCTGTTGAACGCTCCAAGATTCTTCCTCGTGCCGACAACCCCATCAAGGCTGGTGATGTTTTGTTGGGTTTGGCCTCTTCAGGTGTTTACTTAAACGGTTTCTCACTTGTTCGTACGATCATTGCCACACAACCTGGTTTATCGTACCAATCTCCATCCCCATGGAAAAAGGGTACTACTTTGGGTCGTGATTTGTTAACACCCACTCGTATCTATGTTAAGCAACTTTTACCTGCTATCCGCAAGGGCTTGATCAAGGGTATGGCCCATATCACTGGTGGCGGTTTCCTCGACAATATTCCCAAAGGTCTTGGTGTAATATTTACTATAGGTATTGTTCTTGCTCATTTAAATGAGCTGGCTTTTGCTAATTTCCGTGGATTAATGCCAGGTAAGTTTTTCCTCTTACGTATGATATTATTATTGGCTGTAGTATTAATTATTAGAATAAAAAATGTTTTATTTTCTTTCAGGCTTAGCCTATCAACTAGGTAACTTGATTAGTGCAGCTAGCTCACAAATTCAAGCAACTTTGGGAGAAAGATATCCTTTAAGAAATTCGGATGGTAGCTTACAATTACGTGATGGAAAACCTATTCCAGATTATGGTATATTTTGAAATAAAATAATGATGAATAATATATTTACTCTTTACGTACTTACTATATTATGTATTTTGATATAGGTCTTACACAAGCTATTTTTATGGGATGTGTAGTTGCATGTCTTATTATTACCAGTAAGTCTTTTTGTAATATATATTAGTAGTTCTAATATGTAAGTACGTACGTACGTATAAAGTAAAAGCTTATACTAATCAAACATATTTTACAATATTCGTATAGCTTTGTTAGGAAAGGAAGAGAGAAATAAAGATTTTATGCAAAATCTTTATGAGGATAAAAATGGACAAATTATTGGATTAGATGATTTAAATGCTCAAAAAAAGGAACAAGGTCAACAAGATGAATCTTTTGCTCCTGCTATATCATCTGAAGATATTAATATACAAAACACAACAGAAAAGAAATAAGAGATTATGTAGATATTTACAACAGTTAATAAAAAAAATAATAATTTTATAATGTAATGACACCTATTATATGTGATCTTTCTTTTGACATGTAAATAAAGCCTTGAACCAAAATGAGGCATTATACTTCTTGCAAATATGTTGAGAATAACTGACAATTTTGATGCGCTGGTTTTTTTTTTTTTTTTTTTTTTTGACAACATAGAAAAAAGAAAGCTCCGCCTTTTTTTTATTTGGGTCTGAGCAACAAAAAATAAAAAAAAACTGTCCTTTACATAGTAAAAAACGATCATTGAAGATCTTTTTAATAACATCAAATAATGTCAACTAGTACAGAAAATAAAGAAAAAAAACAACCACCTGTCATTTTATGCATTGGTATGGCAGGATCGGGTAAAACTACATTTATGCAGGTAATAAAAAATTCTTAAAAAAACCCAGCAGCAATTCTCAAAAAAAAAAAAACCACACTTTGCTTACTAACACGTCTTTTAATTCTTGAAACAATAATAATAATTATAATAATTATAATAACCAATATATAGCGTATTATTGCTCAACTTCATGCTGAAAAAACACCACCTTATGTATTAAATTTGGATCCAGCTGTTGGATCGTTACCATTTACAGCCAACATTGATATTCGTGACACTGTCAACTATAAAGAAGTCATGAAACAATATAACTTGGGTCCTAATGGTGGCATTTTAACATCCCTCAATTTATTTACAACAAAATTCGATCAAGTTCTCGACTTAGTCAGTAAAAGATCTACTTCAGTTTCCAATATTCTTGTTGATACACCTGGTCAAATTGAAATCTTTACATGGTCTGCTTCAGGTGCTATTATCACGGATACATTGGCAGCTACTTATCCTACAGTGATTGCATATATTATTGATACACCAAGAACCACAGCACCTGCAACATTTATGTCCAATATGCTTTATGCTTGTTCGATTCTTTACAAGACTAAATTACCTTTTATTTTGGTATTCAATAAGACAGATGTTGTATCACATGATTTTGCAGTAGAATGGATGACAGATTTCGAAAAGTTTCAAGAAGCATTGAGTCATGATACCAGTTATATGAGTAGTTTAATGAATTCCATGAGTTTAGTATTGGATGAATTTTATAATCATTTAAAAGTGGTAGGTGTTTCAGCTGTTACTGGAAATGGTGTTGATGATTTTTTCAAGGCTGTAGATGAAGCTGCAGATGAATATGAAACGTAAGTTATTTATTATCATGTTTGTGAAAATAAAAGAATTTTGAAAAGGGGAAGAGAAGGAAGGAAGGGGGGCTCTTTTGATTCTATACATAAAGATTCTAATTTGTTATTATATTCTTTTACCATTTTTAGTGAATATAAACCTGAGATTGAACGATTAATTCGAGAAAAGGTAATCAATTTAAGGAAAGAGGCGTTTACAAACCACACGTGACATACTAAAATAAAACAATGTTTATTCTTTTTATAGATGGAAAAAGAGGAGAAACGTAAACAAGAACAATTATCCAAATTGATGAATGACATGAAAGTATCTAAAGGAACTGAAGTACCCCTGGGCGGTGTTTCTCGAGGTAACTAAAATAACACATATATATATATATATATATCCTTTGTCATAAACCTGCTTCTTATCTATTACATTCTTATATACCTATCTCCTTCTACATCCCCTTTATATATATATCATATTTTTTATAACCTCCTCATTACTAAACAAATAAATATATAAATCCGATAGATGAAACTTGGGAGCAGGAAGACCAAGAAGAAATTGATGACGAAGATGAAGAAGATGATGAATATGATAGTGGTAATGTATTGTAAAACAAGGAATATTGTACAACTTGACAATTATTTACTAATATAAAATAAAATAAATATAAATCTTTAAATAGATGAGAATCCATTGCCTTCTGCATCCAAATATCCTCCATCTATCAGAAAATAATAATAAAAACATAAAAAATAAATAATGCAATTGTACATATATATTAATAAAACGTGAAAATTATTGTTGTTATTATAAAAAAAATAAAAAGGGAAATCTACTATAATAAATCAAGGGAGAAAATATTACTCGTACGGAAAAGCGAAAAATTATGACTAAAATTATTATTAATGGTAAAATAAAAAAAAAAAATATTATAAACTTTTTTCAATGAAATATGTACTTGTGTATGTGTGTCTGTTGGTATATTAAAAAAATAAATGTATGAATGGATATAGCGTGCGTGTGTGTATATATAATGTAGAAATTAGGGGAGTGTTTATACGTATGTTATTATATGTATATGTAGAATATATACATATACGTATCATATTGGAAATTAAACCATGGAAACATAAGAATGCTGTTGTTGTTGTTGTTGCCATTCATGAGTAGGATTATTATGATTATCATGTAAATTATCAGATAAACACATTGAATGTCGCTGTGAAGTCATAGGTGTAGTTGAAGTAGAATTAGAATTAGATGAACCAAGTGAAATATTTGGTCGTACCTGTCCTGGTACTGGACAATGAGGTCGAGTATAAGGACTATGATCACCCCTATTTTGCTGTTGATGATACTGTCTATGACTATTATTAGACATAGATGCTGCTGATGATGAAGAAATATTTTCTTCATTATGATGATGATCGTGTTGTTGTTGCTGGGTACACAATATTCGATCATCACTAGATGTATTATCACTAACATCCTCCATATGAACTTCATCATCTGGTACCGAAGACATTGTCATGGATGAACATAAAGAAGATGTTTCTGCTACAATAGGTTGCTGTTCTTGAAATTGTTCTTGAAATTGCTCTTGGTTATTATGGGGTTGGTAATAATCTTTTGTATGTGTTGTTGGTGTAATTGCATTATTATTAGCAGTAGACAACAAATAATCCATATGTTGAGCAGATAATGCAGCACTGTGGCGTTGTCGCGAATAACGTTGTTGTTGTAAAAAAGATGGCATTGTATCTGTGTGACGAATGACTTCACCTGGTGAAAACGAAAGTAATGAAGAGCTTGAAGAAAATCGATCTTTTCCCGATTTCCTTTGTTGTGCTCTTGTTCGTTGCAATTTTTGTCGTAATAAACGAGGTGGATGTTCTTGTTCTTCACTCATGGGAACTCTATCACGTTCTGGATCAAATGAAAAATCTTCTGCAAATGGGTCTTGTTCATTATTATCACCCTCAAAAAGGTATTCTTCTTTGGAATTATTTTGAGAAAGATTGCTAATACGTGGAGACATATTGATAAATGCTTCATCAAAATGAGATAAATCTGTCTCACTAGCTAATTCAGGAATATAAGGTGGTGTTAATGCGAGTTTGGCAACGTCGTCCCAGTCAAGGTGGGAGAAATAGGGATGGGTTTGAATTGATTTTACCCCGTCCCAACCTAATCGTTCACATGGATCCCGTTCAAGTAACTATATTTATAGTTAGTATTAAATTATATGTATATATATATATATATATATATATATAGGTCATTGAGTGAAGGGATGTATATGTAGAAAAAAAGTAGCTACTTACACCAGCTAAAAAGTCACAAGTAATGATATCAAAGTGAGAAGGAAATTCTAATGAATCATCTAATACACGACGGTACATTGCTACATGTGTTTCTGCCCAAAAGGGTGTCTAATATGTGTAAGTTGTTATAAAAAATAATGAGTTGTTGATAATAATAGTGATAGCAATGAAAACTAGGTTAGAAAACCAATAAAAAAAATAAGCTTACCACACCAGCGAGCATTTCATAAAGAAGTGTTCCCAAACTCCAATAATCTACGACAAATGTATAAGGCTCATCCATGAGTACTTCTGGAGCTAAATATTCAGCAGTACCACAAAATGTACGTGTAATAGGCATATCTGTATCCACATTAAATACTTTAGATAACCCAAAATCAGTCAATACAATATGACCATCACGACCAATCAAGACATTTTCTGGTTTCAAATCTCTAATTATAGTTGATATAATTAGATGAATGTTATAATTAAAATTATTATTAATTGAACAAATTACGTCTATTTAGTTTTATTTTTATTTTTACCTGTAAATAATTCCGTGTTTATGCAAAGTTGACAGACCATGAACAATTTCAGCTGTATAAAATAATGTTTGCTCTTCAGAAAAAGTAGTAAATTTTGACATTTGAGTTGCAATATCCCCTCCACTATAATAATCCAATACTAAAAACAATTGCCCTGGTGTTTGAAAAGCACATTGCAATCGTACCAAAAAAGGTTCTTGTCTTAACTTGACTAAAATATCTCTTTCTGCTTGTGTATGTGTTACTTCTTTTTGTTGAATGACGTGATCTTTTTGAATCGCTTTTAAAGCATATAATCGTTTATTCATTTTGGATCGGACTAAAATGACTTTACCCATACATCCTTTACCAAGGACTTTGAGTAAATCATAATCTTGAATTGAAGGTGGACCATTTTGTTGTATTAAAGAAGGTACAGGGGGTGGTGTTGATGCTATAATGTGATGTTGATAGGATGATTTTTCTGAAATGCTTGTCTTTGATAAGGTGGTGTTAATAGATCCTGTTCCTGTTATTGGTTGCGTGGTTACTAATGTTGATTGTTGTTGTTGTTGCTGTTGCTGTTGCTGTTGGCATGGTAATAATTTATCTTCGTCACGTTGCACACTTAAGAAATCACGTAATAAACTAGAAATAGATACAATAGGATGATCGAAACAACGCTGCAAATATTTTTCAATTTTATCTGCATTTGATTTTTTACTAAAGGAAAGAAGATTTTTTATAGATCGAGGTCTATGTAAACGATTCATATTATTATGTATGACAGGAGTAGATAATGCAGGAAATGGAATTTTAGTGGATCTTGGATAATGAGTACGTATTTTTTGATGAAATTCAATAAAATCGAATGGATAACGAACTAGTGAGATAATTGTAGAAGGTGTTTGAATGACAATATTAAAAACCTATATAGCATTTTGTTTAACATATTTACGTATTAGTTTTAATTATTGTTGTTTGTCAATTTGTTTTATTATTATTATTTTACCGATAAAATCTCTTTCTGTACTGAAAGAGTTGTTTCAAAAACAGATATTAACCGTGGTTCATGATAAATAGTATAATTGCATGACATACTTTAGTTTTGCTTTTTTTTTAAAGGGAATGAAAAAAAATAGTAATAATAACTTATATAAAAAAAAAAAGAGAGAGAGAGAGATAGATAGAATGGAAAAAAAGAAAAAGAAAATACGTATCAAAGAAGTAAGAAATATTTTTATTTTCCTTGTCGATGAAAAGAAAAAAGGTAAGCAAAACACATGCAAAACAAGCAAAAAGAATATGATGAAAAATTGCAGATCGTTTTTTTTTTCTTCTTTTCTTTCGAATGGTTTCCCCTTCTTATTTCTTTCTTTCTTTCTTTCTCCTCATAATAGTTTATTACTATCATATACACACACACACATACACATATGTATATTATATATATATACTTTATTGTCTTTAAACATATTTACAACATTTTTTTTTTTGGTATTATTCACGCTGCATCTCCTAATTGTGGCATATATTTTTCTTTTATATGCTCATAATAAAATAATTGATTTAATTTTTATTACGTATTATAATAATATAATATAAACTCCTTCTTAGTTTATGGTAATATACATAAAAATGTAAAAAGAACTAGAAAAAGAAAGAAGAAGATGATGATAAAAGAGGCTATTTTTGGAATTACTGATATATATTATTATTATTATGTACATGTCAAATTTGATGAAGAAAAATAAAAGAATTAGTTAATTATACATATAAATATGTATAATTTAAAAAGGAAGGAAGGGGTGATGGGAAGAGAGAAGGGGTTGAAATGGGTTCAAAGGGGGTTTTTTTTAAAGGGTACGTACAAAATGATTGATGATAAACTTTTTTTTTATGTTAAAGGGAAAGAGACATGCCGATCATTTTATTTTCTTCAATAAAACACATTTTTTTTTTACTCCCCACCTTGCCCCCCCCCCCCAAAAAAAAAAAAAAAAAAAACTTCTTACTTTGACAGTTGTTCAAGCATCCTTTTAAAACTTTAAATAATTTACGATCTATGACATAACAATAATCACATTATTTATTATGTTATATATATATATATATATATACCCACACAATATATATACTCACACGCTTAAAATCCAAAGCTCCTTAAATAATATAAACATTGATTATATGTTGAAAAAGAAAAAAAAGGTTTAGAATTTCACACTATCTAATAAAACTACTTTTATAATTCATCATTGATATCAGGTATATCTATAATAAACTAAATACGTAATTCAATTCTTAACGTAGGACAAATCAAGGTTGTATATTTTATTCAGCCGCATATAAAAAAGAACTCAAAAGAAAAAAAAAGAATATCACCAAAAATTATTCATTGTTTTTGTATTGAAAGCAACTTGTTATTATTTTTATTTTTTTTGTTGTTGTCCTTATTTTCCATATTGAAAAAAAAAAGTACAAAGAAAACGGGGGTTAAACCAAGGTTAAGAAGGACAAAAAAAAAAGAGGAGAGAAAAAAAGCATTTTTTTTTTTGATATACGTTGTGTGTGTGTGTGTGTGTGTGTTTGTGAATATTTTCCTGCCAGAGAAAGATGGGAATGAGATAGAGTGACAGGTAAAAAAGAAAAAAAAAAGGATCAAGTTATTCATCGATCTTCAGCCCATTCCTAATTGTTTAAAGTATTATTTTAGTCTCATTTTCATTTATAAAAAAAACAAAATGCGCAGCAATAAGCAACAAACCACACGTAACACGTAACACTCAGACAATAAAAACCCTTCAACAAGATAAACTTACATTTTCCTTTCTAATTTGGGCTTCTTCTTCGGGTGTAAAGTCGTTGGTAATGTTGAAAGTTCGTCGGATTTCTTCAGCACTTTTACCCTTGATCATATTGGCAACAGTTTTACAACCAACATCCAAAAGAGGCTTAATATCAAGATAGTTAGCAGCTAAAATGATATCAAACAAAGTTTCTTGATCAACTTCCATATATTTTTGATCCCATTCTTCAATATCTGTATTGCGTCGTTCTTGTTCATCTTGAGTAACAGTGTCGTTACGATGATGATCACACCATTCAATAACCTATATTATATCACATAAAATAGTTCGTATCAAAAAATAATAATAATAATAAAAAGAAAAAAGAAAACTTTATTTTAATTAATATTTTACCTTACGCAAGACCTTGGCAGTGACATTAGGAAGAGGAATAGGAGCATCACTATCACCAACATCTACATATATAAAGAAACCATAAGTGTTATTATTAAAGAAAAACAGAAGAAAAGAAAAGTCCTAGTTGCTACGAAAAAAAAAAAGAAGAAAAAAAGACAAACATGTTGCCACATTTAACCCCTTCTCTTTGTCTTTTTCTTTTTTTAAAAAAAAAGAAAAGAATGGTTTTTACCTTCCAACATGTTCTTGATCAAAACAGAACGTTCAGCGACTTCCTTGTCAACGGTAAAGTCTTCGTTATCAGAACTAATCAATTTAACAGACATGATTTGAATATTATAAAGTGTATATAGGAAATTGTGAGAATAAAAAAAGAGAAAGAAAGAAAAGGACAACCAGTGATGATCACGCGTTATGCGCTGTTTTATTTTATAGTTCATTTATTTATTGACGTCACGCAATCCCGCGCCTCATTTTAGATATTTATCTATTTTATGCTGTTATATATAGTTAATGCAATTTTCTATTTCAAACAAGATTCTCATTCTTATTTATATAAGTTATTATTATTTCTTTTTTTTTTTAGTAAAAAGATAAGGATAATCACTTGTATACATAATGATAATTATCAATATTAAATTTTTTTTAGTTGGATAGGTATACACATATTTCATATAATAAATGGAAAGAATAAGTTAAAAATAGGCATATTGTGAGAAAAGAAAAAAGGCTGTATTCCCGAGTACTGCGCAAAATGTGTATTTGCTACAGCGAAGTTGTGTTTAATAAATCTTCCTCTTTGTGTAATTAAAGCCTTATACTTTTTTAGTACGTAGTTAACAATATCTTCACATATAAACAATAACAGTAACTTTTTTTTAATTTATTAGAAAGTATAGGTCATTCAGACCAATACTTTTGGGATGCTCTTTTCTTTCTATCACTCTTAAACACACAAACACACAAATGTTTATACATACATGTTGTAATAAGTATAATACTGATGTTGACAAATACAGTCAACCCCCCAGGTTTTGCACACCCGAGATTTCCTAATTTTTTGTTGCAAAAACAAACAGTGCATAACTGAGAGATTTGCAGAAGTGGGAGGTGCAAAAACGGGAGTTGAATGTAGCTACTACGTACATAAAATCATTTACTCAAGTACGTAGAATCCGTGTATATAGAATAAATACATCGCTATAAACACCACTAATATTGTAAAAGATAATACAATTTGAATGCATATGAGTATGTAATTTTCTTACTACTAAACTATATAATTATTGTTATTTAAAAGACATATCTTGTCCTTTTTCTTTGTTCTGTATCATTTCTAATTACTGTTGTTAAAATATCCAAATATTATAAGATTCTCTGAAAATGAAGTCGATACATTTTGTTAATGGTATCGTTAATAACTTTTAATATGTTCCTTGAGTATTCTATACGTACCTGCCACCATCATCACCATTCTTATCATGCTGTAGAATACTATTTAATACTTGTGTCGCGTTACCTCGTACTCTATTTAGTTGAATGTAAGGAAACAAAGGTATTTTAATCATCATGATCCTATTTTTCTTGACGGGTCTTGTTTTTTGGATAATCAATAAAAGAATTGACAATCAAGAAAAATACCATCTGTTAGGTTCTATATTATGTTAGCTTTTGTTAAAATATATCTAGTTATAATATAATAAGTAGAGAAAGAAGTGTAATGTCAAAAATCAACAACATTACTGTAGGTGCACAGAAGAAATAAAACTGTGAGTATTACAACAGTCATATGGTAATATACTAAGTGACAAGAATTTGCTGTATGACACCATATTAATAATAACAATTTATGAGAAACATGATGAGAATTACGTTAATTAACAAATTTTAGCATAACGTTCTCTATTGATTTTTGTTTATATTATTTATAGGTAAACAAATAAAAATTTCCATTTATTTATTTTCTCCCTCTTTTATTTTCTAACTTTGCATTTCTTTTCTTCCTAGCCCCTTGCTCAGTTCTTTTCCCATATTTTCATCATAATAGGTATGTTTTTGGTATGATACGGACCACATCGCCATTTTTCCTTATATGGTGTTCTAGACTCCTTTAAGAAATATAATGTATTTAATTTTAATCCAGTCAAAAGGCGACATGAAAAGCATTGTTCTCTATTCATATATATGTATTTAAGAGCACGACTAAAAATAAAGGGTATTGTTACTCTTCTGAATACACTATGAGCTGCTAAAAGTTGTAGATCAATGAGAAAGCAGGGGAAAATTGTGAAGTTTTGGAGATTATAAAAACGTTTCACATTAACATAAATTTGTCCAATCCAAAATTTGCTTTGAAGGTATAGAATATAATTGACTTACCGACCTTTGAGCTAATGCCACTAAAAATAAAAGTAACCTTTCTTCTCTTCTTTTTCTTCCAAAACGAAACACTAATATACCCTCTTTCTCTTTCCTTTTTCTTCCCTTTTATTTATAATTTCATAAATAAAATAAAAGATGAAGCCATGTTTTTGGGTTTGGTTAGCCATAGTAACTAATGTCGTTAGTGCGACCAACATTATAAAGCGGTTACCTGATCGACATTATTATACTCTACATGTTCCTGAAGTTGATCATGATACACATATAGCAGCACAACATGTTGCTATCAGTCTTGGTGGTCAATTTGAAGGCATGGTTGGAGAACTTAAAACATATTACATGATGAGTGTTCCCAAGAGCAGCTTGAACAAACGATCTCAAGGAGACGACACCGATCCAATAGTAACAGCATTTCAAGCACGAAAACGATTTGATAAAAGAGATGAAAACCAACGGCTTTGGGATCGTGTACAAAGACTTGACCCTCAAGTTCCTAGACAACGGACAAAACGTGCAGCATTACCTAGAGAACCACCTTTTACAGAAATATCAAAGGGACAAGCTGTTATGGAAGATGCTCAACGTGTGCTTGATATTAAGGATCCTGGATTTCCAAGACAATGGCATTTGGTATAATATATATATATACATGAAGTTATTGTGTATCTTTCAATATTGAACCCATTAATTTAATAGATGTTTTATGATATTAGGTAAACCAAGAAGTCTTTGGTAATGATATTAATGTTACTGATGTATGGAAACAAGGTACATGGATTTTCATTATTATTCTTTTCTTTTTTTATATGCATATATATCTGTGTACGAATAATATGTTGACACGAAAACAATTTAGATATTACTGGAAATGGTACTATTGTTGCAATTTTGGATGATGGTTTGGATTATGAAAGCAAGGATCTTGCGGAAAACTTTGTAAGTAATTATATTAATTGGATGGGAATATTTAATAACAAAAATGGTAGTACACACATATAAAGGGCAAAAAAGAAAAAGAGATTGGATATTTATTTGAAAACATAGTATGCTGCAGGTTCATACGATTTTAATGATCATGAAGATTTACCTACACCAAAATTATTCGATGATACACATGGAACAAGATGTGCTGGTCAAATTGCTGCTCAAAAGAATGATATATGTGGTATTGGTATTGCATATAATTCCCGGGTTTCAGGTAAGATATACATATAAACTTTTGCAATAAATAAAAAAACATGGATTCTTTTTTTTTTCGGGGGGAAAGAGGAGGTGGTTTAAACTTTGTCTTTTGTCTTTTGTTTTTTTGTACTTATAACAAAACATTATAACACTTTTAGGTATCCGTATCCTTTCTGGCGAAATTACTGATGCAGATGAAGCATCAGCACTCAATTACAAATATCAAGAGAATGATATCTTTTCATGTTCATGGGGACCTCCCGATAATGGGGAAACCATGGAAGCACCTGATGGTATTTTAGCTGATGCTTTTATCAATGGTATAGAAAATGGTCGTGATGGTAAAGGATCCATCTATGTTTTTGCAACTGGTAATGGTGCTGTTTCTGGCGACAATTGTAATTTCGACGGGTATACCAATAGTATTTATACTATCACAGTAGGTGCCATTGACCACAATAATGCTCATCCACCTTATTCCGAAAGTTGCTCAGCACAAATGGTCGTCACGTATTCTAGTGGTGGTGGACAATTTATTTATACCACCAATGTTGGTAAAAACGTATGTTCTGATCATCATGGCGGTACATCAGCCGCTGCGCCTACTGCAGCTGGTGTATTTGCATTAGTTTTGTCTGTCCGTCCCGAATTAACATGGCGCGATTTGCAACATTTATGCGTCCAAACAGCTATTCCTATCAGTACCGATGATGAAGATTGGAAAGAACTACCCTCAGGTCGATTATATAATCATAAATATGGCTATGGTAAATTGGATGCGCATACTATTGTAGAAGCTGCAAAGACATTTGAATTAGTGAACAAACAAACCCGTTTGGAATTACCTGTTGTGGATCCCGAACATGAAAAAATTCCCATTCCTGATTCTTCCAAGGATGAAAAAAAGAAACAAGCATTGGAAAGCAAAGTTCAAGTAACAGATGAAATGGTGAAAGGGGCTGGATTGTTGCGTTTGGAACACATTACTGCTACTGTGAACATTGAACATGAACGGCGAGGTGATATTGTCATTAATTTGCAGAGCCCTAATAATGTGATCTCGGAATTAGCAACGATGCGCCCTGCTGATAAAAGCTCTGATGGGATTGTAGACTGGAAATTCATGACTGTTAAGCATTGGTAAGGAAGAATGGAATATGGGAGTTTTTTTAGTTGTTATTATCTGGGAGGGGATTAAGCAACCCAACGAAAAAACAACAACCACATACTCATATGGTGACATATATAGGGAAGAGAATCCAGTGGGTGAATGGATATTACAAGTATATGATGTAAGCCATCCTGAAACCAACGGTAGTTTCTTCAATTGGACTTTAACGTTATTTGGTGAAATGGATCCAAATTTTACAGGTGAACCAAATTATACACCATTAGCAGAAAAAAACCAAACAACAACTGGACCTATTGAAAATCTTTCGGAAACACTTATCCCCACCACTGCTTCATCATCAGCAGCAGAATCGTCAGTATCACAAAGTGATGATACAGTGATTGGCCGACCTACACGAGTGAAACCCAGTGTATCTGATACCACAATAGCTACTGCAAGTTCTAATGATGACGATGATGACCTGAAGGAAACTCAAACGGCTGGATCAGTATCACCTGCTGCACAAGCAAGCAATGATGAAGAAGAAGAAGGAAGGGAGGCAGGAAGTGGTACCAGTACAATTATATATGCATTAGTTGGAAGTGGCGCTATTATCACATTGGCAGGAGGAATGTATGTTCAAAAACGAAAAGGCTGGCGATCACCCGTATTAGCATCCACTGAGAACGCACCTGAAGGAGGTCGTCTAACAGGTTATGAATTCCAAGTTTTGAGAAATTCTGAAGAACAAGAAGAAGATGGCGATGAACGGCCTTTACTAACAGAAGAAGAATCCAGAAGGAATAATGTTTCATCGTAATTTATAATGATAATACGTAATTATAAAAAAAAATAGACAGATGGCTTTCTTTTATCTTATTTCCCTTACTCTTTCTCTTTCACAAACACATTCATATGTTTTTTTTTGTAAATAAAAAAAAGAATATTACATAATTAATTAAATATACAAATCACACATTTAAGTCGTTGTATTAGTATGATTATCTTTATCATGTGTAATCAAATAAACGTGTATATGCGTGTATAAAATAACAATAGAAGTACACGGGGGTATACTTGAATAATCGGGAAGTGTGGGGTATAAATAATAAGAAAGCATGAGCACTTTTTTTCCCCGATATCAGCAGAATAATGGTATGCTTTCTAAAAAAAACTTTAATCGGGTATACTTTTTCTGGTTCTGCGTGCAGCATATGCCAAATCAAGCAATAGCTGACATTGGTTTTCTTTGCTTTATAAATAAGGCCTGTCTTCCATTATTCTACTTTGATTATTTGTACAACTTTCCATCTCTCTTTTTTTTTCCAATAATAAAGTAGTAAACAATATGCTTTCAACAACTTGTCGAAATTCTTCTACCAAGATATCATCTTGTTTACGTACTTCCACAAGCCGTAGATGGTATGGTGCTCCAGCTGCTATTCAAGCATTAGATCCTCGACGTGATAAGACTGTTCAAGTTACTCATTCAAGAGGAGTCAATGTTATTCATGACCCACTTTTATCCAAAGGTATTTTTTTTTGTTACTATGGTTTTCATAGTTTGGTTGCCTAGGTACTCATATATGAAACCTATATACAGGTACGGCTTTTAGTATTAATGAACGAGAAAGATTATCTATTCGTGGCTTGGTACCTCCACGTCAACAAGAAATGGATAAGCAATTGTTACGTGTGAAGCGAAATCTCGACGCTTGCGAATCTCCTTTGGATAAGTTTATCTTTTTGTCCTCATTGCAAGATCGTAATGAAACCCTGTTTTACAAGTTATTAATTCAGAATTTGGAAGAATTATCTGGTGTTATTTACACTCCTACGGGTGAGTATATTATTAAACAGGGTTCTCCTCCGATAACTTTTTAAAAAATCACATAATTTCTTATCCCTTTTATTTCCCGCGATCTGCCGAAAAATATCAATTATTTTCCATCTAATAATAATGTTACTTTAGTTGGTTTGGCAAGTCAAAAGTCGCACAGTATTTATCGTCGATCCAGGGGTATGTATTTCTCTTCACAAGATCGTGGTGCTATGTCGGCCATGGTATACAATTGGCCTCACGATGAAGTTGATGTTATTGTCGTAACTGATGGTTCTCGTGTTCTTGGTTTGGTAAGTTTATTATAACATACACCTTCATATTCATGACTATCAGTTGAGAAACTTTTTTATTTTATTTTTTTTAAAAAAAAACTAATGATCGGATCATATTACAAAAATAGGGTGATCTAGGCGCAAATGGTAAACAACCCGCTTTCTTTTTATAGCTCTATATTTTATATGTATACTAATTATGATCCTTTTTACTACTTCTATCCTCCACATCTATAACTATCGTGATGAATAGGCATGCAGGTAAAAAATAGTAGCAGTAATTTTTATTTATATTTCATAATATAATTGTTACTTTTTAATCATTCTTTTCTCTTTTTCTCATCCTTTTTAATACGTAACTTTATTTTTTTCGTAGATTCCCATCGGAAAGTTGAGCTTGGTAAGTCTACAAAAATATAAACGATTTCGGGATGTTCCGCGGTAAGATTATTAATTTTTGACAAATTACAATTTATATATAGTACGTTGCTGCGGGTGGTATTCGTCCACGCGCCGTCCTTCCTGTTGTTTTGGATGTTGGTACCAACAATGAGAGTCTTTTAAATGATCCTTTATACCTTGGTATGGATCATCCTCGTTTAGATGGTGAAGAGTATTATTCATTGGTTGATGAATGGGTTACAGCTGTTACTTCTCGATGGCCAAGTATGTATAAACATTATTTTTTGAAGCTCTCCAAGAAAGGAAAACAATGAAAAGATAAACATTAACACATTTTGTAATGCATTAAATTATTGCTTTTATAGACGCTCTTATCCAATTTGAAGATTTTAAATACCCCCATGCCTACAATTTATTGAAAAAGTGTAAGTAATACAAACAACTCATTTAATTTATTATGTGTATGCTGAACGTAATTACATATATGTATTGTAGATCAAAATAGGATTACTTGTTTCAACGATGACATTCAATCCACATCAGCTATTACCCTTGCTGGTATCCTTGCATCCTTGAAGGCACGGGGACTCCAACAAGATGATTTATCTGAGGAACGTATTGTATGTGTTGGTTCTGGTTCAGCAGGTGTTGGTGTCTGTGAAGGTATTATTGATTGTATGGTTGCTCAAGGTCGTGTCCGAACTCGCGAAGAAGCCTACAAACGTATTTGGATGGTGGATCACCATGGTTTGCTTGGTAACAATGAAATTGTGGATGATGCTCAACCTAAAGGTAAACGTATGAATGAATTGGATGAACGTCAATCATGTTATGCCAAACAAGATATGCCTGATTGTTTACCTTTGGATCAAGTCGTTGAACGGGTCAAACCGAGTGTCATTCTAGGCCTTACTGGCGTCCCCGGTGTCTTTACCGAAAAGGCAATCCGTACCATGGCACAACATCATGAGCGCCCCGTTGTCTTCCCACTCAGCAACCCCGACACCCATGCTGAATGTTCTGCAGAACAAGCTTTCAAGTGGACTGACGGTCGAGCCATTTTTGCTTCTGGCAGTCCCTTCAAGGATGTCGATCTTGGTGAAGGTCGCTATGGCCGTACAAATCAGTGTAATAACTCTTACAGTTTCCCTGGCCTTGGTTTGGGTGTCACTGTATCGCGTGCTTCCCGTGTGACTCCAAATATGTTTTTGGAGACTGCTCGTGTAATTGCCAGTTTGGCTTCTCGTAGTCAACTCAAGGAAGGCATCTTGTTCCCTGGTGTTCAAGATTTGCGTAATGTTGCTTTGGCTGTTGGTACCCGTGTCTGTGAAGTTGCTTATGATGAAGGTGTTGCTACTGCCAAATTGAAGCCTGGAGAATTATTGGCTGATGTTGTTCGTGGATCCATGTTTATTCCTGATTATGTTCCTTTGGTTCATCAACCTTATTAAAACATTTTTATTTCTTTATTAACATTATATTAATCCGCCACATACACACACATATTTATTATACACGCATTTTGTTTTTCATATTTTTTTACCATTATTTTTCTCTTTATCTGACACTCTCAAACTCACTATTAGCACATATATTTATTCGCACGCATAACTTTAGAAAGAAAAAAATATAACATGTTTTATTCTTATTTAACACATTAGACATACACATACACTTGACTTATAAAAATATACGACAACTTCCATCCATTATTACTATAAATAATTACTTTTATTGATTGCAATATGAATATATATATATATATATATATCACTCACCAAGAATACGTAGAAAAAAAGAACCATGGTATTTAACCCATCATTATCATCCGTCACACTATTCATTAAACTTCTTCACACCCATATTTTTCGCCCATTAAAGAACCTGTCCCGAACATATTCTATAAACTAGCAAAAAAAAAAAAAATCTCATTAAAGAGAAAAATCTCATATTTATCGTTAGTCTCTCTTTTCAATCTCCCCCTATTTAACTGATATATTATATTTTAGCTTTCTTTTTATAAATATTTATATCTTTCGCACGGTCCCTCTTTCTAAAACTTTTTTCCTTGTAAATAGCTGCTGTCTTTCAACCTAAGGTTGAATCATCAGAATAATCTGAGTTTCTTTTTCATGCTCGTTAAGAGTATGCGCGTGTAAGGATAGGGAAAATATAATATATATAAAAGTTAAAGGTACTAATGAACTACTGTATGTCTCTGATGCTGTGTGAAATATACGTATCTATATATACATATATATGTTAATGTGCGTGAATGTGCATATTATATAGAGTACTAACTGAAAAAGTTTTGCTATATGACTTGTTGAAAAATAAAATGTGAAAAGAAAAGAGAAGTGAAATAAAGGCAAGGGGACGGATAAAAGATGTTTGTGTGTAAATGAAAGAGCTGATAATCGATAAAGATGGTTATAATTTTCTAGACAGGTGACCCCCACTCTTTTGAAGTGTTATATAAGGTGAATAACATGACAGCAACACCAAAAACAACTAAAATCTGGTCAATGACTCGTTGGAATCCAGTCGTCTTTTCCAAGCACAAATGGAATAAGGGTGGAAAAATTAAACTCAAAGGACCTATATATATATATATATATATATTCAATTCGAAAATTAGTTTTTATGCTTTATACTTTTACTATTATAAACGGGCTATTTAACCAAAATAATAGGCTACTTACAGCAACATATAGAGCCAATCAAACTAATAAATTTATCCAAATCATTTGCACCTAGCCATGCAATCAATCCAGCCACAACCACAATAGCAAATCGAAGACAGTTCTTTTGCCATTTTATATGTAAGTTATGCTTGCCTGTTCTTTCGCCAAATAATGCATGTTCCACAATACGCACAGTCGGGAACAAACATAACGGGTTGGTCAGATGAACAGCAAGTGCATAACCAAGTTGAATAGAGCTTCCGAATGCTCCATCGGGTAAATTTAATAAGGCTACAGTATTGACGTCAGTACCAAATGCGACATAACCTAGTGACCCAACAGCACACAAGGCAGTAGCTACAAGAACCATGACCATTGTCAGCACTGTCGGAAACTTTTCCGGTTTCTCCATGGCGTCCCGAATTGGAATAATTAGTCCTAAATATTGTAATATAAATAGATAGTATATGAGCAGATATTACTTGCATAGGTGAAATGACATATCCCTATTATTCTATCTCTAATAATCTCTTTCTTTGTCATCATGACAAAGTTCCTTTTGTTGAATCCCAATTATTAACTAAAAAAAACCTTACCAATTCCTTCAAATGAATAAACTGCAGTACCGACAAATACTGGATATGCACTTGGATTAAAAAACCACTGTACATTTGGACCGGGCATCGGCCCATCTTCATGACCAAAAAAGATGTGATAGACATCATATGCTAATAAGGTCAAAAGACCACTGACGATCAAAACATCGGCGAAGAGAGCAGCCGGTGATAATTTAGCAATATTACGTATTAATACCATGGGCATTAATAAAAGAGCTACCAAAATCAATGCGCTATTACTTGATACCTCAATCGAGTGATGTGATAAAGATCGAATAGCTTGAATAAGATTTTCTACAATAAAGATAGTTCCACCACATACGAATCCTAACTATTATGATATTATGAACATTGTTAAAACTTCTTTTATATTCGATATATCTCTTCCTCATTCCCCCCAAACTTAGTTTATCACCGCCTTCCCCCCCAAAAAAATGACATCTTTTTTTTCTCATTTTCAGTTTTTCCCCAACATATTTAAAAAAATATTTTTCTTTACTTACCTGAGAAATAGCAATTGAAAATAATACAATCCTTCGCATCCAAGGACCATATAAAGCACCACCTACATCACCATAACTTCCAGAGTAATATTTCTTACAATCCAGTAAAAGTAAAAAGCAATACAACGAGACGGCGCCCATAAAATAAAGTATCGCAATCGAGAATCCTAGACCACCATTCGAAAATGCTTTGGGCAAAAATAAAATCCCACTGCTAATAAATGCCTTAAAAAGCAAAAATGCAGTTTTCATTGTACTAGCCTTGTTTTTTGTTGACTTTCTTGACTCTTCGATATCTTGTTGCTGTCGACGATATTGTTGATAACGCTTATTATTATATGGGCCAATATGCTGACATCGCCATGGTTGTCTACGACGAAGTATCTGTTGTTGCTGCAATAATGGTTGTTCTTCACTATCGGATGTGAATTCACTCTCATCTTCTTCTTCACCTTCTGAGTCTGATAAATTTTCACCAGCAAATCGATCTAATACAGAAGTAATAGCCAAATATTCCAAGAAATGACGAGTAGGAACCCCACGTAAAGAATGGATTGTACTAGAATGTAATGAATCAGTTTGAAGTAAGCCAGAATAATCGGTGGTATCAATAGTCGATGTTGAGACAGGTCGAAATAACGGAGTTGATGATGTTGCTGTATCACTCGTTGTCGTATTGGCACTGTTGTTATTTCCAGAATAAACAGATCCGTCCATATTGTTGTTATCTTCTTGTTGTCTTTGTTGTTGTACATAGAATCGTCTGAATCCACCAGGCTTATCCAAATTTTCCAAAACTGGATCACTTTCTTCGTCATCACTATGTATTATCTTACCAGCTTTGAACCGGATATCGGTGCTTGATTTAGACCTTTGTAAAGATCCTGCAGTATTGGCATTAGAAAGTAGTGTGTTGGTATGTGCATAAATATCATGCGTGATGGCTGCGCCAGGTAAATGATAAGGTATAGGAATTTCTTCAGTAGGACGTCCAGAATATTCTGTCCCATTTTCATTCATAGAACTATCACTGCCACTTGAGTTACTATTGTAATTATTGTCAGTGTTGACATTGCTGTTATTCCTTGGTGATCCTGGATCAGTTGAAGACGATGCATCACGAGGAGAATCAGTTACCAAATGTTGTTGAACAATGTTGGCAATTGTTTCGTCTGGAATGGGTTCGGGTGTTTGTGAAGTAGGTTGATTCATTACGAAACATGGTAAAGAAAAAAAGAAAAAAGAAAGAAAAAAGAAGACTGACAAGGTAGAAAATTGTGTTTAAAATACTTGGAGATGTTTCTCTCCTTTTTTTTTCTACTCCACCCTTCCCCACCCCCCAATTAAAATCATAATCTCTATCTTTTTTTCTTCCAAAAGTGGATGAAATTGATCGGGGGTGCAACGCGCAGCACAACGCCGCATCAACATTCAAAAAGTATAATTTATTTGTTTATTTATTTGGAAGTTTATCGTTCCATTTAGCATAGGTTGAATAATTCTCATTGAATATAAAAAGCATCTGAACAATAAAAAGAATCTGTGTGTGAGTTCAGTAACTTATTTTGATGTTTTAAAAGACATATAGTTTCTCACGCTGTATAAATTATAGGCTGTGTTTAATCTCCTCCTTCTGCATTATGATCTAATAATCAATAGTTCTTCTGTCGGACTTACCATCTACAAGCAGGAGTGCATATACAGATAGTACTGTATATTGGTTGATCTTCTAGCTTTCTCTATAACATTCCCATACCCGCCTTCCCCCACTCGTCTAACAACAAAATAAAATATGATAAAAGATTTATTTATTTTTACCATGGGTACCTAAAAAAAGGCAAAGATTTTTTCTATTGTTTCAGAATTTCAATAATCGATTTTTATTACAAGTTGAAGGTTTTTAATTTTGTGTAATAAGAGAAATAATGTGGCACCTTAAAGTCGGCGTCGTATTGTTAGCCTGCAGACATACCGTGCATTATCGCAATTTTAACAAGATCAAACCCTCCAATACTCTATTTTTTTGACTGATACGTAAGACCTGTCTTGTAATAAACGTAATTTTTCACCAAATCATGAAGACATATTATATTAGTAACCAGCATCATGGAAATATATTCAAATGATTGTTGTTATGCTGCATTACTGAATCTATAAAAAAGTCAAAAACAGCATATTTGTATTGATATTTGTATTTACGTATCTTACTTTTATATAGAAATATGAGCTCTCAACAACAGCGACACATACGTTATTTACTATGTGAATAATAATAATAATTAGCAAAACATATTACAATTCGTGTACTAAATCATGAACAACTCATTCTCGACTTAACGGTTTTTATCTTTGTTTGGTATAACACAGCATAAAAGATAATGCCTGAATATTAAACAGTGCATGAATTATGCTTTAAATAAAGTCTGAATTATGCTTGACATATGCTGTATTCAATCATTATTTTAAAGCATTAGTTAACCATTAATCACGCATTAAATTTGAAGCATTATTCGGATATTAATAAATTAAATTTGAATGCATCATTCAAGCATTAAATTTAAAGCACTATTCGGGCATTATTAAAGTATTGTTCAAGTACTAAATTTAAGCATTATTCAACCCCTATTCAAGTATTTAACGTAAATGTGTTGGTTTGGGTTGAAGCGTTATTCAAGCACTACGTAATCAGGTATTATCATAAACGACAATGAGTTAAATTCAGGCATTATTCAAACACTAGCTAAGCGTTTTAACTAAAATGAGTGGGCTTAGTTTCAACCATTACGTACTTAAGTTATATTTAGTAGTGGCTAGCCACTCTTGAAGTTGTTCAAAAAATTCCATGCTAACAATTCTCTAAAACAGTATAACACGTTTCACAGCTTGTTTTTTATTCATATTTTCAAGTAAATGTATCTTTATAACAGCGCCATCAATCATAACCATGACCGCCGGGTAGCGGAATATTATTCTTGGCCAAATAAAGCAGTTTCTGGAACTATAAAACAACATACGACAAAAGCCATTGATTATTTAAGAATTAATGATATCTAGTCGCTTGTGTGGATGACGTTGATGTGATATATACAAAACTAGAGCTAGTAGAGTCAATTGGTATCCACTCGTATAATAAATTGGTAACAGCATTTCTGTCCCACGTTTTTGCTTATGCACCATAAAAGAATAGTACAATATTTCATCAAAACAATATGTGGGTCTATTGCATCAATTAAATCTTTTCCTTTATATTTACATTATAATAACTGCATGTATTTTTATAATAAAAAAAATAACGAAAATACACGTACGTACGTATTCATGTTCAACTAAATTTTAACAACGTACGTAGCGATTAGTTGGTTATAAGCGTTATACCTATGAAGAGCAGAAAAAGTAACTGGGAAATTATAGAATTGAACTAATAATATATAAGCTAAAGAATGGGGTATTTAAGTACAATATTTTTCATATCAAGAATATAACAAACCGCGGTCACTTCAGCTTAAAATTTTCACCACGATACAATAGTACCATCGGTAATAAAAGTTTTAACTACACTACTCTATCCAATACTTACAATTATCAAATAACAATCTAGTTATACGGGTTTCAAACAAGTTCTATGATATATTCTAAATATTTTTTTTAGCTTATATCAATATTAGATGTTCCCATCAAATAAACTGTTATTTTGGGCAGAAAGGAAAAAAAAATGTTGATAAAGATATTTTGTTACGTTTTGATTTTTAGAGCAGATCCGTACGACATGTCTATAATAACAAATTAAAACTATTATTCTGTTTTTTATTCTTTTCCTTCTTTTTTTAATAGGCCTATCAAGTCCCAGATTCAGCATGTGATAATGGTCAAAAAGTTTAAGCTGCTTATATTGTGTGATTGAAAAACTTCAGAAAAATAAAATAAATAATGTAATGTTATGAAAAAAGTTATTGAAGTATGATATAAATGATGAAGATGTGTAAAAAAAAAACAAAGAGAAAAAGGAAGTTAATCATGAACGCCTGGTTTACGATGTGAGAGGAATCTTTTTGAGGTGAATTTTTCAACGATTTTAAATGCTTCATTACCATCTTTCATATCATTGTATGCGTAAATATAACGCCAACAGCGATTGTAGTATCTTCTGATTTCAATAAGTGTAGCATTCGGGGAAGATACTTGATCAAGAAAACCGTCAAGGTTTTCTGAAAATGATTCAAATGAATAATCACATTCTCGTCTTGCTATTCTTTTGGTTGCGCTCCAATACCTCTCTATCCAATTAGTTTCACAGTGATACTTTGGATAAAGAGTATACAGATGGCCAGATTTTAAAACGAGTTCCTCTAATGCTGTTTTTTGTGCACGAAAATCGGGTTGATTTTCAAGCATATGATATGGGCAGCAGGTATGATCCGAATTGGCCTCCTTGTTACCACATTTTGCTTTCCAGTATTTCCCCTGTGCTTTATACTCATCCCATTTCCCAAGACCACGCTCCATCAATATTGTTTCAAGTCCTTTTCGAAACCAAGTATGTCGTTCATTTTTTTTGTCTTCATTCTTGATTTCCAAATTAAAGAATCTTCTTTTCACCATTCGGTCCGATATAATATCCAGGTATTGAATCTAATCTTGTGTCCTTCAAATTAAAGCTATTTACACGTTTGGCGCTAGGTTCATAAGCATTATGATTAGATGATTGATCAAGTAAAAACAAAGCTTGGCATCCTGGATGAAGTTTTTCAAATAATGGGATAGCATCATCCTTTATTTACTCATGCATATCTTTCCATGTTCAATATCCATCACGATTTGTTCCTGCAAAAAAAAAAAAAAAAATTTCCATGATTTCCAGTTTTTGATATGCATTGTACTATGACAAGGACACTGGAATTCACTGACCATGATCGACCCACCAGGTTTTAATTGTCCAGTAGCCAAAGGCTGGTTGACGATTCGTTGCTGTAGAAGGTACTCTCGTCCTGGGTAATCATAACTATTTGTTTTTGACCTTCTGGTGGGTCTGGTAGAGTCACCTTATTCACGTCATTTTAATCATACTTCTCCATAAACTGACTGTATTCAACCATCTTGGGAGTCCACTCTTTTCGATATTGCACAACATCAGCACGTTCATGTCCATTGTAGTATACAGTTTTCTTACTCGCGCGATAGCTGTACCCCCATTCGACCATGTAATTCCAAAGTACTGAAGCTGAAATATTTCCAGGAAGATTAAACATATTTGGAATAACAGTATGGTTTAAGTACTTTAGCAATTCCGGAATGCCTCTTTTTTCTGGTTTGGTAGTAATTATCCATTTTTGTGCTGCTTCTTTTATATCTTCATTACTCAAAAGCGAGGCTCGTTTGACATGTTTTCCTTGCTGATGAAGGGATATTTTACCATAATGTAAATATTTATGGGGATATAATCTGATGGCTCGAGCACGATAGTGATTCGACGGGAAAATTCAAGCAGTCTTTACTGCTATTCGTGAAACTTTCATTATTGGTTTTTTTAAGTGGTTCACCAAAATAAATATGAACACCAATGTGTTTCCTAAGCTCGTAATCACGCATTGATCTTTTATCATCATTTTTAGTATTCATGATCGGTGCAACTACATGTGTCAGTCGATCATATGCTTCTTGAATGATCATTTTTAATGGTGAAGGAGTTTCTAATACACCATTATTATCACTATTGTCATCGCCAACCGCTTTTTTTTTCTTGAAAAAGTCAGTGATTTTATGGCTGCCTTCTTTTTCTTTGACGTCTGTTCATCGTGGTAATATTTGACAGTTCTACTACGTATATAACCAATTCGAGACCATCCTACGTATACAATAATCACTTAATATATTATAAGGATAGACTAAAAAGAAATAACACGCAGCACATACATGTGGCGGTTAATTGCAAAAGTTCATTGGACGTTACCATACCAACATCAAGAAGTCGTTCTTCAATACTTGTTATAAACGTCGAGAATAATGCAAGTATAACGCTTGATAGTCTACGGTTCACTTTGAACACTTTGGCAATCTATGTTTCTGGAGGAACATCAAGTAAAATTAATTCATTGTAATCTTCCGTACAAGAATGTAAATTGTATTTATAGTGTTGAATTTGAAAAACTCCGAAACCCACTTTTAAGACAAAAATGACGCATGATTTACATAGAAGTTTATTTATATAAAATTCTACGTACTGGTCTAGATTTTGACAAATAGAAAGCTGAATATACCCTGCTTTGTTTTTTAAATTGGTCAGAGATAATAATGATAGTACCTACTAATATATATATACACAACCCATATTGATGATAGTACGTAACAAGCATGTACACATTTTTCTCAACGTCATGTCAGATATGACAAGTAATTTAATTGTTTAGAAATAGAGTGTACAAATAATATGTTTATTTTTACTGAATATCTTGTTTATGGTGATCTACTAAAAACCAATGTTCGAATGTCATGTAATAGGGCATACACATGATGCACAAAAGTTGTGCTGATAACTCAAGTTTTATCATCACGATAAAAACCACCTCGCTAAATACAATTTACAGTGTGTAACACATATTTTTGTTTCTTTTTTTTTTTTCTTTAACTTTTTTTTAAAAAAAAGATATGACAGCTAAAAAAAGAAAAGCTTCTGATCCTGAAGAGGACATACCACGCAAGCAAGCTGCTAGTGTAGTTACAACTAGTGCTAAAAATTGTCATCGACAATTCCAACATAAATGTCATTCCTCCGAAGATCCAAATGACCCAATGGTCGTTGTACCACGCGACAGTAATAACATAAACGATAACGATCAACATATGGTGTTGTTTTCTTCATCAATAAAGAAAAATGATAACAACAATAAATTATACATTGATTTCGTTGAACAGCTTCCTTTTGAAATATTTTGTGATATACTCAGTTATTTGGATACATGGACAGCGATCCGATGTACTCAAGTCAGCCGAACATGGCGAAGTAAACTATTGGAGTATTATACTTTTTGGAAACAGATTAAAATCAAATATTATTCATTAAACGAAGAAGAAAAAATAATAAAGAAGAATCAACAACAACCATTGCAACGACAAAAACAACCACAATATAGAATGCCATCCATTCTTTTGCAATATGTCGAAAAGTTAACTTTTTATGATCATGTGTCGACATTTTTAAATTGCACAGAGTTCCTCCGAATGCATAATTTTTTCAATTTAGCGACTCTCGATTTAAATATTTCCGGTAAATAACGTTTTATGAATAATGCGATGGAAGCAACATCCCCATACGTACATATAAATAATATACATTTTACTTGGTAGTAGTATATGCATAATACATATTTAACATGTTATGAGCTCATTATAATAGTGGGGTATGGTGCAAATACTAGATCACCGGAATCACTTTATAGTACACTAGCATGCGTCGTCAAACATTAACTATCCTTCGAATCGATTGGCCTCGGATCGAAAATAGTCGTGTTTCCTTATTACGTATATTATCCTTATGTCAAAAGTTAACATTAATTAAGATTATTGCATGGAGTATCAATGATTGTATGATATCTCACAAAGCCGTATTATCACAAATGGAATTACATTCAACCATTGCCATACAACCCTTATTTCAACTTTTACCGCTTTTATTACGCTGTCCTAATTTACGTTATCTTGAATTAAACGGGTGTGATAATAATGAAGAGATAGTACCAATACTTACAAAATGTTGTCCTGCATTAATTACACTTATTACTCGAAATTCAGCGCAACAACAACTTCAACAATTTTATGATGATGTACATGCTATTTCCAAACAACAAAAACGATTATTATTACCATCATCAGCATCATCGATATAATTATCCACCGCTCAACAACAACAACAACAACAACAAAAGCTGTATCGTTCAGGTGAATTACAATGTTTAATACTTCATAATATTAAGTCAATACTACCAATACATTCCAGACTCGAAAAAAGTCATAATTCTTTGCACACATTAAGCATTGCACCCATGGGCGGATTGGAGCGAGATTGGGCTCGATTATCAACATTAGCATTACCAAAATTGACGTATCTTCATATCAAAATATCCGATGTCACCTCTACTGATTTTTTACGTAGCCATCTTCCTTCCATGCTACATCAATATCATTCACTCGAAACGTTAGCACTTGAAGGTCCTTATCTACATTCTTCCAATACTTTTACAACAGATCAAGGACAGGATTATCATGGTGTTATAGCTGATAGAACATTTAATGCCATTGATAAATTACCTAATTTATCATCGTTACATTTATCTCATTTTGATATCCGAAGCCGAGCATTCCGTGATCTATTGAATAGACACGATAATAATAACAATTCATTGGCAAGAGTATTTTTTCCTCAGTCCAATCAACAACAACAACAACACAATTATCACTATCATTGTCCATCTCCAGCTCATCTATTACGCGAACTTACTTTTCATCATTGTATTGGTGTGACACTTGGTAGTACAAAATGTTTCTAAAATTTCGAGTTTAAAGAAACTATCCATTTATCGTCCTGAAAAGGACGTTACTTTATTAGATATAGCACTAGTGATTCGTTTTCAACTCCACCGATTGACATGCTTGGAATTAGGACTTATGAAATTAGACAATGAAAGTGCTACAATATTAGCCAATTGTAAAAATTTATCAACTTTGTTACTTTACAAAGTAAATGGTGCTGGGAAAGACAGAGTGGATCAATTATTGCGACCTTATATCAAGGACGTCAAAGTACAATGGCGATAATTTTATCTCATTTCCTTCTACTTACAACTGCATGATATGATGCTTTCCCTTTCTTTGCAGCATTATTTACAAACAAATATACCAAATGCTCTATTTTATTTTTACTCTCTCTCTCTCTCTCTCTCTCTCCTTATATATATATATATAATGCCACTTATTTTTTTTTATTTTCCACGCATAAACCATGTTCATAAATATACTCACATATAAAGTATTAAAACATGCTACTTTTATTTTTTGATTTTTATTTATTTTATTTAATATATTACATGAAGATGATATTATAACTTTGATAATGTACAATTTTGTGTCGATGACATAGTGTGGGTATATATGTATATGCAAAATAAAGAAAAGAAAAAATACAGGTAGATATAAACATTAATCAGGTAATCTTGTTACAAATGGATTTCGACGAGAAATACCATAACAAGCATACATTTCAAGTTTCTTTTGATTACCATCATTATCATCCCTGCTATTACTTCTATTATTATTATTGTTATTATTACCAAAAGCCCTTGGACCATCATCAGTAATACTTTCATTATATGTGATTCGTAATGTCTTTAAGCTTTCCACTTGGCCAAGACTTTCAAGAACTAAATCTGTCACACTTTGAATTGCTGTCAATTGTATAAAACGAATTTTGCTTTTCATTCTTGTTACTTTTTTACATCCATCTTGTCCAATTTCTTCTTGTGTGTATCCATTAATCCATCTCTTAACTCCTGCAAGTAATCCAGCTTCCGTCATATCCTCACGATATGTATCAAATGCACCAATACAGAGTTCTTCCAAATAACGTAATCCACAGATATCATAAAACGCTTGGTCCGAAATTGACACACTTGCAAGATGCAAATGTTGGATATGCGTATTATGCATTGATCCCAAGGTAATACAAGTCATTGGCATGAATGGATTACTTCTTTCGTATTGTAATAATAAATGGCGTAGATTTTTCAAACCCGTTCCCATGGATTCAACAATTCGATCCAATCCATTCATTTCATCTACATAGATTTCGGTTTCCAAATGCTCGATTTGTGGATGATGAGAAATAAGTTGAACCCATTGTTGACTTGACATGGCAATACCATAGAGTTCCAATGTAGTTAGTTGTGGGAAATGATGACTGGATAAAAAATTCCAAAACCAATCATATACAACGCTGATATATAAGTGTTCTAACCAGAGACGTGATTTGATCATAATGGGTACAAGATGATTCATATCTTGAGATGTATTGCATGCGAATACGATTTTTCGTACTGTACCAGGTTCTTCCTTGTCAATAGGATCGTCATCTGCATGATACGTAATACTCTTTCTATTATCACTATTTGTAATATTATACTGTTGTTGCTGTTGTCGTTGCCGTCGTCCATCATATTTTCTTGATAACTCCAACCATTCTTCCACTCTATCCTTTTCTGGATCCCCATTCCAAGCAATATAACGTATCAAAGGACATAATTCAAAAGCATTACGTATATATTTTGCTGGTATATCAAATACATTGGTTCGATCCATATCCAATGCGATTAATAAAAACTTGAGATTTGGACAACGTTGTAAAATTGGAAGGATTCGTGTATCAAAATTCAATGCATTATCCAAGCATAAAAAGATAAGGTTAGTATGCCTTGATACTGCTATTTGTTTCTCTTTGCGCTTGCTGTTATTGTTTTGATGATACCGCGAACGTATTTCAGTATTCGATAAAGTATTATTATCAATGTCGTCAAATTTTACTGTAAGATGAGTTAAAGAAGGTAAAATATCGAGTAGCATGGGGATCGAGACATCACATGGATGACAGTCAATTAATAATTCGGTCAGAGTATTTGAAAACATGCCAATGGTCATTGGTAGTTTAATACTATCGTTTGAAGTCAGTCGACCTTTTCTTTTTAATGACACTTTATGTCCAGTGATATCTATTGAAAATTGACACATTCATGTTTATTTAGCTTACGTTCAAAATAAATACATAAAACATTGAAGCACATTTGTTTACTTTACTGACCAAGTGATTTTATACGGCATTTTCTACGATCAAGTATATCCAATACACGACATGTATCTTGACAATTAATAGTAACTTTTTTCACATGGGGTCCAAGACAATTTATTGCTAAATTGCTTTGCAACAAAGGTTCAGGTGGTGATATGTTTACATGGTACCAAGTGCGTGATAAGCAATTTGGAATAAGGTGAAACCAACGTTTTGAAACAATTGTCGATTCAATACATTCTTTTTGGTCTAGATGGGATACAATGATAGTAATGGTTTCGAGTGGTAAATATAAAGTAAAATCAGGCATGAGCTTTTCTTTTGGTTTCAAAACAAAAACAAAACAAAAGAAAAAGAGAATACTAAAAATGGAATTCAATATAAAACAGAAAAAAAAAAAAAGAAAGGCAGACGAATTATAATTTCTACGTTTTAAGCTATTGTTACACAAAATGCCATTTTATCTTGTCATAAATATTAAGATCGACAATAGAGAAAAAAATATTTCTTTTTCTATTATAACTGATAAAGTGATAATATCATATATATTATTTACATTAATAGTGAAGGATAAGATTCTTCATCGGATATATGATTTTTTTCTACTTGTTCTTTTTGTGTGTTTTGTTCATCAATCATAAGTAATCGATCATCAATTGGATGACGAAGTCGAATTTCTTTTTCCATCATCAAACTAACAATTTCATGTAATTCTTTTTCAGATAGGTAACGTGATAATAATCGTATACCTAATAAACAAATTTCTATATATAAAACAATAAAGAGTAATTAGTAAATTAATATATACGCAACAACTATATAATTTATAATATATATACCTTTAGACCATGGACAAGCTCGAATAGCACGATAGAAAAGACTTTTAGCTTTCGTCATTTCACCACATTTGATTTCATGTTCAATAAATAATTTCCATAATAGTATTGATGATTTAGTACTAAAATGAGGAAGATTATATATATATATAAGAAACAGTAAGTTAGTATAAACTATAAACAATTATTATTACAAAAAACTTACTTTGTTTTTTCTACTGCAGACTCAAATAATGACCGTACTTGATTAACATCATAAGGTTGATGATAATGAAGTTCCGTCCGTATAGCTGACAACCACAAGATAACATTTGGATCACTAATAATTATAAGAGTTATTAGTATTATTTTCTTTTGTTTCAATTAATAAAATAAAAAGAAAATACCTTTCAAGGGATTGAACAAACATAGATTTAACACGGTTATGTAACTTGGTTCTTGCTTCATTCCAAACATAAAGTCCAATAAATACTGTATTATTTGGAAACAATAAAATTGCTCGTTGTAATAAACTACGTAAATGACCTGGCTTATATCCTTTGTAATGATTCATTTCAACATTCTTGTATATAAGTTTTGCATAAGCAACCCATAATACTTCACTTTCAAATCCTCGTTCTGCATTATGTTCTTGAATATATTCTAATGCGTGTTCATATACATTAGAAGCTTCTATCATGTTTCGCGTTAATAATTGGAAAAGTGCATAACAAATTGTATAATGATAAGTAATATCCATTTCTTGTTCATTGTTTCTTGTTAACATGGATAACTGACTCGTTTTTTGTTCAAAAAACTATACATATACAATTAAATAGTTGTTGTTTTTTTTATTAGATTGGAAAAAATTATGTTTTCTCTTTTATTTGAATCAATGAAATAAAAATGTACCCTTTGTGCTTTCAAAATTTGTGCATTCGTTGGTAATGATCCCTTTTCATCTAAAAATAAAATATACAATAGTTAGTTTATCTTCTTAGTCACATCTAGAAACTTATTTTCTTACCATAAGATTGTTCAACACCAAAAGAAACTAAAATTTTAAGTGCTTCATCAGATCGACCTTCTTCCCATTCTAATTGAGCAAATGCACTATAAACAAGTGGTACCATGACTTGATCCTTTTTAGGAAACGATTGATAGGTAGCTAATGCAGTTTGATATACTTTTCTAGCTTCTTTTAATTTTCCATGACTCTTTTCCATTTGTGCGTATGCATTCCATAATGATAAATTTGTTTGATAATCTTTAAGCATTCCTTTTGCAACGTTTCTCGCACTATAAATAAATTTGTTTGTTGTCAGATTATTATCCAATCTTTTTTTTTCTCTTTTCCTTTCCTTGACATATAAATAATGAAATATTACCTTTTGTTTGAATAACTAGATTCAAATGATAGATAACATATACTTAAATGATTAGTCCATTTTAATGCAAGAAGTTGCTTGAAAGCATTTCTATTATAAATAAAACAAAATGTCTGTTAAATTTCTATAACGTATTTTATATAAAGAAAAAACAACAAGCGTGTATTTAAAACTTCATATACCGAGCAAATTCTGTTTCAAGTTCGTTATCTACATGACAATTAGTGACACATGAAAACCAATGATCATGGCGTGTAAATAATTCAGATATACCAACAGGGTAAGAAATTGGATAATCGTAGGGTCTTTGAACATCAGTTGTGCGTTCAGGTTCCATTGGAATACCATCAATATAGGTGAGTAACAAAGAACGTTGATGAGTTGGCCAGAATCCATCTAATTTGAGTTCATTGTGTGTAAAAGTATCAATACAGAAATGTGTATTTGTACCGACACCAGGTGGGGTAAATGGAAGTCCAAGGAATACAAATATACTGTAAATTAAACCTTGTCGTGCCTCTTGAGTAGTAATACAAAAAAGGAATTCACAGATATCATCAGATAATGTAATTACATACGGATCTTCATCAACAACCTCGGCTGCAACATCTATTCATTAAGACAAACAATATATTTATTAAGAAGTTCATTTTTTTTCTTTGTTGAAGGAAAAACTTACCTTTCATTTTCATAGGAAGTCGACTATGTCGTTCTTTTGATTCTTCTAATCGTACCCAATCTACCAAACTATAAACTAAAAAAAAGCATGTATTAGTAACTATGACAACACACATATAGTTACAACAACTAGTTACATTATTGACTTACTATCTTCTTCATCTTCTTCTTCTAATGATTCAACCTTTTCAACAGGGGTATCTTCTTCCTCTAATATAATAGATTGGAGTTTGGTCAAACTTACCGTTCAAACTACATTAATCAATCATACATATGAAATAATTTGACTTCTTACCATATTTAGAACGATAATATTCTTTCCAACCTTTTGCTCCCTAATTATAATGATTAGCATAATTTTTTTAAAAAAAAAATCGCTCGTTTTCTTTATGTACCTTTTCACCAAATCGAGGTACTTCATGATCCCAAAACTCAGAAAATTCTGCAACCATATCTTCAAATGTAATGTCAAATGACAATGTAAAGATATGTGGTTGGTACAATGTAAATTCTACCAATGCTTGTAAAGTACCAAAAGCGCGTTCTTGATAGCCTATTTAAATATCCAAATATAGCCGTTTTTCTTTAGAAACATTTTCCTTTCTAATTTTTACCAAGTTATTGACATGTAAAATTATGTTCCCTTACCTGATTGTTTCATAAATAAACATCCACGTAAAAATACGTATACCATAACTGATTCAATATTCTCTCGTGCTAATAATTTCAAATAGGTTTTTTTTTTTTGTTAGAGTAAAAGTCAATATATTCGTATACATTTTTCTCTCTTTTTGTTTTTTTTTTTTTTAAAAAAACATCAAGAAATTTATTATCTCTCATTTTTTGAAATTAATATGATACCTTCATAATTATCTTCATTTTTTCGTGCCTTTTGTAACCGACGAGCTACCTTGTTCAAAGTTGAAATACAATCTTCGAATACTTTGACACATTGTGAAAATGAAAAACTAGAGAAATTAGTTTGTCGGAGGTTGATATAATCTGCCCATAATCGAATTGATTCAGGTCGACTTTTTAATGCTTGATCCCAATGTTGTAATAAAGTGAGTGTACTGATTTAAAAATATAATTAAAAAAAAAGCATTATCAATGAATGTTTCCTTATAGTTAAAAAAAATCAATTGCATTATGAAATTGCAGTTTTTTTTTTTTTTGTTCACTTACTCCCAAATTTCTTCACCACAAGTTAAATAGGCTAAAAGAAGCATTTCATCACTTGGGTTGGCTTCTACAGCCTTTTCGAATATACTCATTTTTACTTCATTAAGACTGGATTTACTAGCTTTTGAGCGCGACTTTTTATCAACTCCTGTATTTAATCCTTGTGCTGATTCATCCTGAAATGCAATAAATGCGAGCCATGTTTCGACATCATGAGGGTCCTATATAATTTTATCATACAATTGTTAATAAATCCATCCAATTCATCCGTCCGTCCAAACTTTATATATATATCAAAGTAAATAAGAAATAAAAACCATACCTGGTTCAACTTTTTATTGAATTCTATTGTACGACGACGAATATACTCATCAAAACTTTCTCCTTCTTCTTCAACCTCTTCATCATCATCTGACGTATTAGGCACATTGGGCCCTTCAATACTTCGATAATCAACACCACTCGAAATTACTTGCTCATTTGTTTTTTTTCTAGTTGTTTCTGCTTCTCCTTCAACTTTGATATAATTCAAATCTTCATCCTCTTGTATATTTGAACCAGGCCGTATAAAAATTCTATAGAATTTAAACCATAGTTATACACATACAGCGCATAAATTTTTCTTACTTAATATCAATCTTCTATCTCTTGTTCTCTTTCATTAAATACTGACCTTTTCATAGCCTTGTCAGTTTCCTTCCAGCTATAATCTGCATCTGTATATCGTTTTTTCTAATATAACGGATTTATATTAGTTACTGTCCATATCAACTTGAGAAATGGTACTTAATATTACTGTCCATGTTACCTTTGTACCTGATGACCATGTATTATAAAGCTTTAAAGTCTTTCCAGATTTTCCACTAATCCAATCAATTCTTAAATTTGATGGTAATCCAATAACATAACCACCTATAATCAATGCATATATTAATTTTAATAAATTTTCTATATCCTCTTCTTCTCATAAACTGAAAATAATGATGTATACCTCCTTCACGTTTATAATTTGGTACGTCATAACTATGAATTCCACCATAGGTCAAATTATCTGAATCACCACGGATGTCCTTGATGAATCGAAGTCCTGATTCCAATTCACCACTATATAATATCCATTACCGTATCATGTAAATTTTCACTTCTTTTTTCTTCACTATTTTTATTACTTCTTTTTCGTTTTTTTTTTAACTTACGTTACTGGTAAAGGGGATGGTGATCGTCGAGAGCGTCGCTATTATATATATTTATAAATGTTGATAAAGTGTCAATTTATCACAAAATAAAAAAGTAAAAATTGTTAGAGAAAAAAGAGCAAAATAAGTTACTTCATGAGTACGGTGTCGTTTACGATCTGGCGGCGATCGTGATCTATGCCGAGACCTCCTTTCGGGTGATCGAGATGAATAACGTCGACGTTTTTCGGGTGTACGTGATCGATGACGCGATCGTCTATCTGGTGAACGACGTGTTTTTTCAGGAGTACGTGATCGTCTGTCTCGATGATGGTGAGAAGACGATTTTTCTGGTGATCGCGATCGTTGACGGTTCTTTTTTTCGGGTGTTCGTTCTTTGCGTTTATGTTTTTTATGCTTATGTTCTTTTTTCGATTTGTTATTGTTGTCAGTCGTTAATTCTACTCCAAAAGGTTAATAGTAATAATGATTAAAATAAGTTTCCAAAAGTAAAGGAACATGCTGCTTTCTTTTTTTCTTACCTGAAAGATCAGGTGCGCTTGAAAACGTAGGTACAGCAAATTCACTAGATGTCACGTTCATGTCGGGTGCAGTTGTAAACGATGGAGGTGGTGGTATTCTTCTTTGCTATTTTTTAAAAAAAAAGAATAAAACATATATACGTTATAGTCAATAGAAAAAATAAATAAATGGATTTAAGTTGAGTGTACCTCATTGGAGCTCATGATTTGATACAAGAATATGGCAGAATTACAAAAAAAAAAAAAAGAGAGAGAGAGAATAAAAGGTTGGTTTTTGTCTTTAGAAAACTGTTAAAGAAATTCCGGTAAGAGCGACGGGCTGAACTACCCTTAATTAATGCAAAATTCAAGAGAGTGTCAATAACTGAATTACTTACAAAAATAGTTGATTACGTATTATTTATTTTATAAAAACTTTATTCACACTTAAAATATTCTATAAATTTAAGGTATGTATATAGATAATGGTACAAAATATATTTAGATATTGGCACCAGGATAATCTGGTATCTTTTCTTTAATCAGCTTTTCAACAGCACTCCAAGCTTTTTCAGCTTCTTTTTCTGATTTTGTATAATCCGATTTAACTTTATCTCTTTTAGCAATTGGAGTCTAATATAAAAATAATATTAATTATTATAAAAATGATTTGAAATTATCATGCATAATGTATATATCACTTACATAATACTCTCCGTGAATATTCTGTTCTTCCACTTCAGGGCTAGTCGCCAAGTAAAGTTGAGTAAGAGACCCTTCATCAGCTGCGGCAAAAACCAAACTAATGAACTTGTCCATTACAGAACCTTTATTAACACGTTTATAATAAGCTTGAGTCTTGACTGGACCGGGATCATTTGTATTTACATAGAGCTGTATAAATATACAAATAGCATGGTTACTACACTGTTAGTAATATAATTTACTTTCACATGGAACTATGCCAAGGCTCAAAAATTAATATTATTTTATATACACGTACATTGTTGACACCTTTAGCTCTTAATCTTCGATCAAGCTCAAATGTAAGTAGCATTATGATTGCCTAGATATGGAAAAAGCATATAATAAATAATGACAACAGCATATTTAACTACGTATTTATAAATCAAGTTCTCAACAAACAATAAAACTATTCATTAGATCTAAGTAAAAAAAAATAGTAATGTAGAAAAGAAATCATGTATTGCGTTATAAATTACCTTTGTTCTGCCATACTGTAAAAATCGATTATAATAATCTTCATCGTTCAGTATCTCGACCGAGGTCTTGACAAATTTGGTGATTATATAAAAACTTGATGCTACGTTGACAATTCGACTAGGCATTGACTTTTCAAGAATTGGCAATAGTTGAACCGTTAGATAATGAGTTCCAATAACATTAGTTGCAAACATGATTTCAAACCCTTTAAAAAAGAACAATAATAAAAATGTCAAGTGAAGATGAAATCGTTCGTTAAAATTTTGAATAATTTTTGCCATGTGGAAATAGTAATAGTATTACCATCTTTAGAGCGTTCAAGACCACCGTTAGGCATCAATCCCGCGTTATTTATTAGAATATGCAATTGATCATATTTAGACAAAAACATTTCCGCAAAACTTTTTATAGATTTCAAGTCATTCAAATCGAGCAAAATGCATTCGACATTGTTATTTCCGGTTTCTTCCTGTATTTTTTTAACAACTAATTCACCTTTAGATTTGTTACGACACCCCAAAATTCTGTGTAGTAATGCATAATGTTATATATAAATAATAGTTAGTACGTACTATAGTCCAATTATAAGATTCTGTTTATTCAATGATGTTTATCAACATAATGTCACTGCTACTGCTTATTACATACACTGTACAATTCTTTCGAGCAATTTGAAACGCGCATGATTCACCAATCTACAAATAATTGAAAGTAAATTGAAGGGATATAATTCATTATTATTAGCTGCTTTCTCAATATCATTATTATTGACTATTATGCAGTTTTTATTGTAGTTGTTGTCTTATATATATATATATACTGTATAGAATATACTCTATCTATGGTAAAGCACATACACCAGCTGAGCCACCAGTAATAATGGCTACTTTGCCTGAAAGATCAGGAATATTGTTGAATTGAAAATGATTTTTGTTGTTGGCCATTAAAATAATAATAAATAAACAAAAGTTAAAGGAATACTGATAGAAATTGATATTGGAGGAAAGGAGCTGGTTTTATTATCTCCATTACTCTGGAAAAAAATACGATTGGCTAGACATATTATAAACTGATTTAGAAAGGTGTAGCAGAAATAATAATTTTTGGTAATAATTCATTACGTCCTATGACTTACGTAGAAGTTATACAAATAAGGAAACGCCACACCTTGACACGTACTATATTCGCCTTGAGTGAGTACAAGATGTTTACATAAAGAAAAGATTAATAAAGAAAAATCGAAAGCGTCCACTGATTACTAATCTGTTTGTATTCAACGAATACACTTTTAATATGAATTATACGTATAACGAGTAGAAAGAAGTAAAAATCGTATTATTGAATTGTTTATACTTATTAACAGAAAAAATCGAGGCTATAATAAACTTCTCATTATGAGTTAGCGCTTCTCGTAATTTGGGATAATACAATCTTGAGTCTCAGCTCATACACAAATATCAAATTGATTCCTACTGTTATCGATGGTTTCACTTTCAAATCTGAAGTACATATAATCTTATCGTTACCCATGTGAGACACAAATGGGGAGCAAAAAAAAAAGTATACCTGAGGTATCTTTTCCCCAAGTACGTGGTGTATGATAGAGTTTGTATCGATTGTAAACACGAAGTGATGTAAAAAAAAAATCTATTTTCTTGTTATTCTTAGTATTAATATCGAGATCTCAGGTTCAAGAGCCTCGAAATATTATTTGAAAAGTTTCATCTCCATAGTTTTCATATTTTTTTTGGTAAAAAACTGACAAAGTCCGCCTGAAAAGCTTAAAAAAGTTACCAAAAATGGAAGGTAACGACGAATAAATACTGAATTGTGAAGGGTTTGAGACTATATTATACATTGCTCTTTTTTCTCAAGTATTTTATCATGAATCATTCTAATAACACTACTCAAAATCAACTTGCTAAGCGTGGCCGAGGCCGTCCGAGAAAAATTGATCAGGAACAGAATGTTGCAGCATCAACATCAACCGGATCAAGTGGTCAATCTTCAGGCGATCTGTCAAACAATCTCTCCATTACTCATCCTTGAGTAAATTGGATGGAATTGATCTTGCCCTTGATTTCTTATATAGAAGCAAAAGGCCAACTACGACTTGGCTTATAAACAGCCATTAGTTCAATGGAAGGTAGTCTATTTTGCTGTTTCATTTGAGAGTTGCTGCAAACACCCCATAATTTGACATGCAAATGTATGCACTATATATGCAATTACTATATGGACATATATCCATCAGCATGCGATCATCACGTATATAAGTCATATAAATTCTGTAGCTTAACTCTAAATACGTTATAAATGATGATCGTTTGAGTTTAGTTAAGGAATTTGTTTTCGTATCTTGTCCAACATAAATTGTATGAACATTTACCGTAATAGAGCAGACTTTATGGTGTTTATACTATTATGTAATATATTAGTAAGACTTGACATAACAAAGACGCTATAATATGTTGTTTATTAGATCTGTTTATTTGATACGTACAAGATAAAAGCTGCCCACAAACCTGAAAAATAAAAAGAGACTCTTTAGTCTCCTACAAAAAAAAAACTCATAACTTATATCTTCTATCTTATACTGGAAAAGAAACAATGAAAAACTATAAAATATGATCCAAATCGCCTTTGAATTCTAACAATAATTAATTAGAATAGATAGCTACAATTTTAAGAAAGTCATAATAATTTATTAAAAGGATAATCAATCCACAAAAAAGACCGTATAATTTAAGAATAAATTTTAGGAAAGAAAAAGATACCGTGTAAGGAAGGATCTGGTTACAGGTGTAAAGTGTAAATAAATAAATAAAAAATAAAGCATTTATGATCACCTAAGTATAGTTTTTAGCATACTCACGCAATAAATTATTTTATTGACGTTTCGCAAGCAATTTTTGCTATTGATTATAATAGCGTAACTTTGTATTAAAAGATCTTAAAAGAAGCATTTTCATCTTAGTAAATAAGCTACAATATTTTGTATCTTGAAAAGAGCCAAAAAATGTTGGTAAATAAGCTTCAATATTTTCACACCTTGTAAATGCCCGAAAATGTTGCTAAATGCACTTCAATATTTTCGTGCCTTCGAAAACATTTTTCCGATGAATACCATGAAAAAAAAACGCACTGTCCTTTTATATTTTCGAGTCAACTTTCCATTTCTGACAAAATTTATTTTTGATTGGACTATGACATCGATTTTAATTGGTCTGTGGCATCATTTTTAATAGGCTGCGAACACTTCATATTGAAATTCACTATAAACACGGATTCGAACGAACAGGATGGACCCTGAATAATCATTAATAGCTGAATAATAATTTTTCCCGTCCCGCTTATAATTTTAAACCTTAACACGGGGTTATCCAATACTGTGTGAGGTTCTTGCTTAGTCAATAAACCCAGTTAACTTCATCAGGGACCCTTTTTTCATATGAATGACTCATTTGGGGAACCCTGGAAAATTATGTAATCATTGAAAAGTCCGCTACTTTTTTTCGATGGTGGAAAACTTTTTTGAACCCTTATTTTTATTTGGCCCTTTTTTTTTAATTCCTTCTTTTTCTTTCTTTTTCCAACCCACTCAACATATACAACTCTTTTCTTTTCTTCTGCTTTCTCAACATCTTCTTTTTCTTCTCTTTTTTTTAAAAATTTCCTCATGTACATTAATACTAATACAAAAATGTGTCCTATTAAAGACAATAAGCAATGCTGTTCAAGTCCTATTTACAAGATTATTAATGCTCGACTTTTAAAAAATCATAAAATTGTTGAAGGCTCCTATCTTTGGTTTCAAAATGGCAAAATTATCGATCCACAAAGCTTGTTTTTTGATCATTTGAGAGATGCTGATGAAATTATCGACGCCAAGGGTCAAATTGTCGCCCCCGGATTTATCGATACCCAAATCAACGGTGCTTATGGCATTGATTTTGCCGATTATGAAGGTTCTGATGAAAAGATTCAAGCTGATATTAATAAAGTAGCCAAAGGTTTATTACAATATGGATGTACATCATTTTGTCCTACTGTTGTTAGTTCTGAACCTGCAGTATATCAAAAGGTAAATAGCCCGATACTTTTTTTTTATATTACTGCTACCATTACCCAAAGGATGAAAGTTTCTTAAACCAAATGTAAAATTATTGTTTCAGGTGCTCCCCCACTTGAATGCCCGCAAGGGTTCAGCTACCGGCGGAGCAGAAATTCTTGGCGCTCATATTGAAGGACCCTTCATTTCAGTAGAAAAAAAGGGTGCACACAAACAAGCTGTTTTCCGAACAGCAGAAAATGGTATTAAAGACTTCGACGATGCTTATGGAGATGAACTTAAAAAGGGTAACAAGGCCGTTAGTATCATGACTTTGGCACCCGAGTTAGATGGTGTCACTGATGCCATTCCTGATATTGTTGCCCGCGGTATTAAGGTTGCTCTTGGTCATTCTGCCTGTAAAATCGCCGAAGCTGAACAAGCCGTTGTTAAAGGTGCTACTAGTATTACCCATTTGTTTAATGCCATGCAAGCAGTAAGTTTTTACAATTTTTTTTGTTTATAATAAGTATACGAGTTATGTAAGAAAAAAATATACTCAGTTTCTTTTTTGGTTATTTGTGTTAGTTTCACCATCGTGACCCTGGATTGATTGGTGTACTCGGAGCAGCTGATTTGCCCATCCCTGAATCATCCAAGGGTCATCCAGAACCCTCTGATACCTCTCCATGTCGCACCAAGCCTGATCCACGTCCATTCTATGGTATTATTTGTGATGGTGTTCATGTTCATCCAAACTCAGTTCGCATTGCCTATTACTCCCATCCTACCGGCGCTGTTTTGGTTACTGTAAGAAAATTAGGAAGGGAATGAGATAAGAAAAATGTATGTGTGCTGAGATACAAAAAGTAAGAAATTAACTAAGGGAAATAATGAAATATAGGATGCCTTATCTGCCATGGGTTTACCTGCTGGCACGTATACCCTCGGTGGTCGTGACGTTTCTGTAGATCACAATGGTGCTGCATACGTCAAAGGCACAAGTACATTAGCAGGAAGGTAAAGGTCATGAGCATTACGTCATATATTTAATTTTTTTAGTGGGAGAAAGGAGAACAGAGTAGAACGGAATTAAAATATTAAACTAAAAATATATAATTATTTACAGCACTGTCACAATAGATGAATGTATTCGAAACTTCCAACGATTTACAAACTGTACTCTTGTAGAAGCTATTGAAGCAGCCACATTACATCCTGCAGAGTTACTCGGTATTAGTAATAGAAAGGGTACTTTAAATGTTGGTGGTGATGCAGACTTTGTGTTCCTTGATGATTCTTCAGGTGAAGTTAAAGTTCAACGTGTCTATGTTGCTGGTGACGAGGTCAAATTAAGTTAGAATAGAAAAAGAAACAAGACAAAAACTACTCCAATTCAATCCAATAAGAAATTTTATTCCCCATCCCCCTTCTATATATATACACTCAATCAATTTGTTAGTATTATTTTTCTTTATTATCATCATCATATATGTAACAGCAACAAATACAATATAATTTTTTACATTCATATTTAAACACAATCTACACATACTGTTATTAGTAAAAAATAAAATAAAAGAATAACGTTTCCACTTCTTTCTACATTTCTCTTCTTCCATTAAAAAGATAATATAGCTGTATCTTCGCTTTTATCATCAGAATGAAATCATTTTCTCTCTATCTTTACTCCTATTGATATTTCGTTCTAATGTAGCCGCTTGGGATTTAAGCTGATCCAATTTTCGTTCTATCGATTTTACTTGGTCTTTAAATTGACTTTCCATAGATGTTCCTTTGTTGCGACGTACAGAATCCATTGCACGAGCCAGTTCAGCTTGTGTAGATGCGAGCCTTGAATGTAAATTAGCTAGGTCTCTCTGTCTTGACTTAGTATCTTCTTTCTTATTTGACACGCCGGGTTGTACTTTTTCCTGTTGTTGTTTGTTTTCCACTGATGAAGAATTGTTGTTGGCAAGCATTTTATTCATCACTGAAAAAATGTCTTGATTAACTTGAGGTTTCTGTAGTTGGCGCTGCTTCTGCTGTTTTTTGCTCTTCTTTTTGTTGATCGTTTTCTTTTTTTCAGAAGCGGTCCTAGTACCAAGCCCAAGCCGATCTCCACCTCGTCGCTTGGTTGCCTCAATTGGATTCACCAGACCTTGACTTTCACGACCTAATCCTTGGCCCTATCTATAGTTGAATAAAAACCACACCTTGAAGGTGCCCCTCCCCCCGAAAAAATACACAGATGGGTTCAGACTTACTGTAACGTAACCCATTTTGGCCAGCATCTTGGCACCAAAACCAGTAGTGTGCTGTTGCCAACCGGCCCATTGATCATGATTTTGTCTCTTTTGTTCCATAATATCAATAGCAATTTGATCATCATCATCATCCTGATTCTGGTCAGATATGTCATCTGCATCGTTACTGCTGTCATTGTGCATATCGTCTAATAAATCGATGACAGGCAGCAATGTTTGTACTGTTTTGATTTGGCGTGTGGATATAATTTGCACGCGCCATTCGCCAGTAGTTTCCAAGTGATCCTCAACTGTTGCCATGACATAAATCCCATCACTATTATTATTTTTAACCCATACTTTTTGATCCAAATGATAATTTTCTTGTGATAACACTTCCATGGGTAATAAATCATTGTTTGGTATTGTGATACCATGTGTTGCGCAACCACACGAACGTCCACTAAGAAATTCAGAACAAGGTATTGTGGCACGTGTGATGGGTGTTGCAATGAATACAGTACTTTCATTGGAATCATTATTAATGTTGTCGATAATGATGGCTGGAAGTAAATAACAATGGTTGTCCATTGAAAAAGGTATAACGCAAGATTCTAAATTCCGTTTTTCTTCTTCTTGCTGTTGCTGTTGTTGCTGCTGTTGTTCATTAAGAGTTACATCAAGCTGTTCTAATAATTGTTGTAAACTAGCATCATTGGGTTCAATAGCCAATAATTCTTGTACTTCATTAATCATGTTTTGAGTCTCCTCCATCTTGTTGGATTTATATGGGTGGCCGATGGATTGAAGAACTTCTAAACTGTCGTTCACTTGTGTCCGAAGTCAGCGTCAACTACAAAATGCAAGAACTCCGCTATTGAACTCGGTGATGTTGCTACCAGTTTTCAAGACATTCCAAGCTTTAGGGAGAACTAAAAGCATTTCATTGTTTTATCCACAATCAATATAAGCTTATGGGTGTCAATAGGGTATCAACAGTGTATCACAATTTTAACTCTCCTTTTTTTTGAGGCATATAAACAATAGCAATAACAAGGACACCAGAATCAGTAACGCTGAAAAAGCGAAAAAGAAATTGAAAATAGGTGTTCAGGAAGAGGAAAATGGATTTTATGATCTACGTAAAAAGTTGAACGCTTTGCACATTAACCATCAATTGGATAATTTGTTGTATTGTGCTACTTATTTTTTAGCTTTAACTTTTAATAGATTGTATTAAGTCTGCTTTCCTGATAGACATCTTTTGATAAATATGGATTGCTAACGATTTTTCCATGAACATATTAGAAAGTATGTAAGGCATGCCAACAATTGGTAAAAAGAAAACTGTAGTAATTGGTCAAATTTAAGAGTAAGAATATAGCCTATGACGCTCATATCGGTATTAAAAATTATTCACTCGTTGCAAGCTCCCTCTGATGATTAGTCCTCTCTTTTTCTCAAAACATCGCTTCTGATTCCTTATTATAATAGCTAGTAAATTGTCAATCTAGTTCTTGAATTATATGTATTATTCTCTTTTTTGGTGTTACACCCCTTTGTTCCATTTTCATACATGTATATGCCGTAAATAAAAATTTTAACCTCACCCGGTTATTTATTAAGAAAAAAAAAGAGTAAGAATATATATTAATCATTTGTTTAACCACCGTTAAAAAAACAAACAAGATCGCTCTATTATATATCTGTAGAAATATACTTCGTTATTTCTTTGATACAATAATAGATTAAGTTTAAGTCTTTTTAATATAAAGGTATATAACTTTTTCAGGCTGTCAAGTACATTTAATAATGTATTTTATAAAGTTAATAAGAAAAAGAAAAGTGTGTTTCACCATCGATAATAATACAACTTGTGTTCCACTTTATATATTGACTGGTCCTTCTCCACAATAAAATGAACAAGCACACGAGTAATATAAAATGCTAAGAATGAAACTCATTGTGTTACCCCAGCTTCCTAATTTTTTTTTTTCTTCCCACAAATTCTTAGTGTTGTATTACAATCACAAAACTTATTTTGTCCATGTGTAAATATTCCTAATAAGGCTCAAGTCGTTTCTGTCAATCCCGATAATCTTCATTTAGATACAAATTAATTCATTGGAATTTTCATGGTGAATAAAAGGAAATAGTAATAGTAAGTAACTAAAAAATATATTATTAAAAAATAAACTTGAAGAATAAAAAAAGTAAAGAGTATAAGTTAAAAAAAATTAAAGTTTTTAGGTACGTATTGTGTTTTTTTTAAAGCTGTTGTTTTAGGCAGATCAAGCAACTGAGGAAGGTGAGCTAAAAGAAAAAAAAAACAAAAAACTTAAATAAAAACTTTAGGTTTTTTTTGATAGTGGTGGGGGGATATATTATATATATACAACAATAATAACGAAAAATAAAAAAAGAATAATTTGATTTCATTCTCTTTAATTTTTTAAGCCTTCAAATCATCGAAAGCGGTGGTTCTATTACGACGACACAAGCAATTAAAAGTGTACCACACCGTGGAAAGACCAGATGCAAGCATAGCACCCAAGACTAACCATGTACCATTGCCAATTGAACTAGAAACATCTTCTCCAGTAGCAGCGTTCTTGAATTTGGCAGCGGTGACCACAACAATAATGAAAATAATAAATAAAGCACCAGTAGCCATCAATGAAACAAGCATTAAGATGAATTCAGGAAGACGCTTGAAGAATGTGAAGACAGTGGCTTGCATGGCCAAACAAGTAGCCAAGAAAGCAATCCAATACAAGATGAGGATGGCCAAGTAAATGCTATCAGGCAAATCAACTGAAAGTTTAATACCCAGACCTTCAGCTTCGGCTATATGAAATATATATATATATAAGAATGTTATTCTTAATAAAACATCTTTTTTATTTTCATTAAGTATAGAAATGTATAGCTTACACCATTTAAAAGGAGCGGTAGGAACACTGCATTCTTTAACACCACTATTAATTTCACCATAGCAGCTTCCCCTATAATAAATTATTTGTTTATTTCAGTTACCAGAGCCCAAAGAAAATACCAGATCGCTTTCAGCGTCAACATAAATATTATTTACCATAAACCCATACGAGTAAACTTGTTACTCCATGTAACTTCAGTGAAAAATACATCGCGCAATACAGGAGCATTACCTGTACCGCTAACGAGAACAAAAATTTCTAGAAGAATAGCAATTACTGTTAAAACAGTTGCTCCGATTTCTTGTTTTGACAACGCCATAATATAATGTATTTATCGTTTATTATTGAAATGTCGTCGTGGCTGTTATCGTTTTGTGGTTTCTGTTAAGGAAAGTATAAAATGACCGAAAATTGCTTTTTCTTTCTGTTATATATTGTTATAGAACAAGAGAAAAAAAAGAGAGAAGAAAAAAAAAAGGTTATATGGAACTCAGAGGCACAAGCTCTTTTTAAATGCCTTTAAACTTTGATAGAGGCACAAGTCTAAAATTGGTTTGGCGGACTCAATAAGTTGCCCTGCATGTATAACTGTTGGGAAAAAAAAGAAAAACTTCAATGCGAAAATCACGCTCATGTGTTACACAAAACCATACCCATCTCCTTTTCACACCAAAAAAAAAAATAGTTTGACTTGTTAAATGTTCTATCGTGTAGCAATAATTAGGAGTGTATTTTAATTTTCTAATATAAATTTGAATGTGATATTTGTTATAATATGAATAATATAGAAGCGAAAAAAAGCATAATATAAGTATTTGAGTTAGATCATAAATATATCGTGATGGAGGAAGCATCTTCGATTATCTACTAGACGACTACATCGTCTTTCTTTCACTAATTAGAAGTTTCATGGTTATTCATAAAGAACAATGATGGAATAAAGTGATGATCTTTCTTTTAAAAAGGAAAATATCTTGTCATTGGCGACTTCCACTATTATATAAATAACTTTGATTTTAATAGTAAAATACTTTTTGATTATCCTTTATGATTCTTTCAATCTTATTATTTATGAACTATATAATTACAAACAGTAAAATACACTGGAAATCATTTTTATATCAAAAATATTATATTAATAGTAAAGGCATATGATTTTTTTTGTTTAATTAACAAACATACTGATTTACGTACCTTCTTTTCTTTCTTTTTCGAAATGGGGGATCAACGTTACACATAATCGCTACTGTAAAAAGAGCAAATTCCCCACATTTGGTAGATTATTCACCAGCACTACTAGGTTCTTGTAAACAACAATACAATATAAATCTAAAGCTAACTACTTTTAAACAAAAAACCATAGTTATTTAGATGTTCTATTTGTGTAAGTAGTGCTAACGATAGAACAAGATAGCAATTTTATTTTTGTCTATACAAAGCTCCTCTACAAATACATATATGTAAAGGTTGGAAGAAAAAATGTACAGTAAGTAGTAGCGACAACATGTTATTAATTTATTGCTTGTAAACATGAATTAAAAAAGGAAGAAATTTGTTTTTGATAAAAAATGGTAACGGAAATGATTGTACTACGAACTGAAATAATATATACGTAATATTAGTACGTAAGACAAATAAACAGTAGCTTTATTATTCCATCATATATTACAATATCTTTGCCAATGACATGAAGCTCGGTGCAGCATCTCATCATACTCAATACGTTTAACATTCGAAAAATGTTGCTTGGTATGACTATTAATAGTAATAACTCAACTATTTCCCTGGATAGATTAACTTTCTTACAATACCCTCTTAATTTCAACAAAACAACAGCAAATAAAAAAAAAGGTCAGTTGTTTCAAATGTCGATGAATTTAAATAACATACAAAAAAATTTCCATCACCACTATCAGCCGTCTGCACTTCATAAAGTAAAGCAAAATATCAACCATTTGGTCCACAAAAATCGAGTGAAATAAAAAAAGCATGCTGGTTATAATATGATAATAACATACTAGATTTCAAATCACTTCGGATCAAGAATACTTAAAAACATGCCTAAAATTAATGGAAGCAAAGATAACGAGCTTGGTTGGGCTGTTTATAAATTTCTCACTGAGAGAAAAGGGTCAGAGAATGAAGATAAAGCCAACAGTGAGAGTGGTGTGTAATTTCCCAATGACGCGAACTGTATATTTCAATCTAATGTTATATGTATAAATGAGAAAAAAAGTAAGTGACCGATACTTGTTCCATATATGTATATTGTTTTTATGATTCATATTAGCAAATATACAGTATATACATCTGCTAAAAACATTTTTGCACCTGAGTGTGCTCTAATATGTATAAAAACCAAAAGCTTGTTGATCATAAATTGTAATAGAGTATACAATGGTATCTGATTATTTCTGGACAAATTATGAAAAAATCCAATGGGGTATCTTCAACTAAGGAAGATACTAAAACTTCATCATTTGAAGAAAAGAACATATTGAAATTAGAAACACAAATCGGCTATGTATGTATTTTACATTCACATCCTCCTACGTAGACAATACAAACTCTGTTTATTATGCTTATAGTGTGCTCGAAAATTGTAATACTGTATATACCATTTTCTCTAATCGGAATACTTATTCGTTAATAATAAAAATTGTGTGTACGTATGTGTGACGCGTTAGATTCTTTAACCATTTTCTGAAATCACTCTCTTTCACCTTTTCTTTTGTACCACAAACAGTTCTTGGTCGATTCCAATATCTACATGGGCTTTAATACTTCCTTTATATCCAAATTTTTTTGTTGATCGCAAAATTCTCAACCCTATTTAGTGTTACTAAAAATTCGTGGTTCTCTCTTTGAAATACTTATCATTAATACTATAATATTTAATGTAAAAACGTTCATCTAAATAGTCTGTTAAGTACAATTAAAGTGGTATTAAGACGGCTTCGCTAATACAAGAACAAGGAGAATCATCAGTCATGAGACATTATCAATCAAATACTCTTACATATGATTTTGGTGTTTCTCTCAATAATTGTGTCCAGGCTTGTTATCAAATACCATATGCTTTTAAGGTGCTTTCTTCAAACAAAGCGTTCAATATAAATGATGCTTTTCATAGGGAAGTTATTATTACTTATTAAGCCTAGACGAGCGGAACTGCTTGAAATTTATGTGGAGTGGGAAGGCAGGAATACGCAGTCATTGGCTTGATTATTTCACTTGTTTCCATCACATCGTTATTTTTGTTTTTTTCCCAACACAATCGACCTATCTTATACCGTATCTAAAACAGACTATTTCGGCAGCTTCTAGTCAATTGCTTCAAAAAATAGTTTATAAAAATGTTTTAGTGATTGTTGACAGCGCAATATCACCCAAATCGGCAAACCCATATCCATTGATCTAGCTAAAGTAATTTAGCATCAGTAGAACTGATTGATAAACCTCAAAATTACAGACAAAAAAAAAGCACATGTCAAATAATGTGAATTTTCTTTTCTAGATATATATGGTGTCTGGAAAAAAATAGCAATACAGTCAACCCCTGTTTTGTACCTCCCACTTTTGCAAATCTCTCAGTTTTACACCCTTTATTTTTGAAAATGTTAAAAATACTTAATCGAATCGCAACTTGCTGCTTGCATCAAGGTTTTTGGGGGAGTTGCGCTTATCGGGAGTAAATTATACTATATGTAATTTAATAATTGTGTGTAATATTCTTATAAATCATTGTCCAAATACGTAGGGAAATACCAAAATGTCTGCAAAGCATAATAATTGATGAGATGCTGTATTTGAATATTTATGTTAACTTTCATTTGTTGCGAGCCTTCGGTTCTGCAACAAAGGATCAGGAAATCTCAGGTGTGCAAGCCCGGAGGTTGGTTGTATTTTTAACATAAAACGTCATATCGCCTGTTTCGCTCAACAGTATAGATGTAAATACGAGGAGCTAGTTGACAAGATAGAGATGTCAATAAAAACAGAGACATCTTGTTATATAATTCCTTGACAGTTGTATACAGTATGTATAGTCGAAAAAAGCAAGTGTTGTATTTTTCATGGACTTAAACGCGCAATAGACGAAATAATACACATACGTAGCATAAAAGATAAAAAGAAAGAAAGCATTATCATTAACATACATATAATAAGAATAGTAGGTTACGTTTGTAAAAAAAAAATATTTATCTTTATACATTTAGTAAGATTATTGAAGTTGCATACGTAAGATTTTCTTCACGGTTCTATTAAAAGTGACAACGTCTCACCCATTCAGGTGTAGGTCATATTAATTTCGACATTTTGAAGTTTTCCGAACTTAAGCGACTGGGACATTAAAAAATGATTCCACACATTTAAGTTTAGTGAGAAAGGTACGTAACTGTTACTAAAAGGAATAAATACTATTAAAAAAATACAATGACAAAGAGATAATTATTTTTTATATCTATCTTAATATCTGTGGGTAAAGTATTTAGTACGAAATAAGAAAGCATGTAATAACAAAATCTAATTTATTATTACACTAGTTTTGATGATAGATATACGTATTTTACTTGTTTTTAGCATATGTGATACGTATTCACTACAAAATTTTCATCCAGAGATTACTACGTAACTGTTATTTTACCTATTCCAGATAATAAGATATACTATTATGACATAAATCCATTTTGGATATTCAATTCGTAAATGGTCTACTTACAGTTGATATATTTACAGAAAACCCTCGTTTACATGTCTCTGGTATCAAACTCAAAAGGAAATGGAAAGGATAAATGAAATAGCAAGAGACGTGGTCCAAATATCCAAAAGGGAAACGGGGGCGCTATGATACCGAAAGGACCCTAAAAATTGAGCGACCCTGTTTACTATGATATTTTTTAGAGCACCCTTAATCATTCCCTTCTGCGCCGGAGTCTAGGGTTACTCCAGACCCACGTAGAGCAAAAACCACTACTCTTGAATAATCGACATTTTCCCGCAGTCATCGTTTCCTTCTTCAAAATTCGGATTCATAAATAAGCCTAACCTTTTACGTCCGTAGGTTTCTCAGCTGTTGCTTCAATTATCTTTCCTTTTCGATAATAAAAAGTATAAATTCCAACGTACATGTAGATGATATCGATATTAATGACAAGTCTCTTATTACATAATGCGCGGATTACTGTCTATTATAAAAAAAATTCTCTCAATGATGCACAGATCGACCATGGTCTTCCTTTTTATTCATTGTTAATAGCCAGAGATGGTTGTTCTGCTATTATATATTAGTTATTAAAGCTTTTTTTATATTTCGAATGGGCTTCTTTCCAATTACATATGTGATGAAAGATAATTGGTATACATATAATGGGTAAATGCTAGAATCTACATACCTTTTCTGATTATAAGATAAAGATAAATAAACACAAGCACTCTGACAACCAACGTAAAAGAGAGGAAAGTAAAAAAAAATAATTGTACGTAGTTGAACTAATTATTTAGCTATTTGCAGAAAATGGTCTTTTTATAAACTCTTAAAGTAGGCAAATGATTAATACTTATTTTAGTTGCTATAATGAAGCACTTGAGGCGCTAGAATTGTGTACTCCATCAAGCTAAAAACAAAAAAAGCTGAGGTGATACAAAATAACAAGAGAACGCCACAGCTGCATTTTTTATTTTTATTTTTAAATAAACACGATTCCAAAATTAGATGAAGTTATGCCACACAATAAACAAGAAATAAAGATAAAATACAAAACTTTCATGCCTATCTACTTTATATAAGCTAGTACTAAAATGAAACAATGCTCTAGTTTAGTTTTTATTGTGGTGTCATGGCCACGTTGGTGATAAATATCATTCATTATACCTACTACTACAGTATCTTATTAAAATAGTGTGTGCGTTACCTAGTTAATTATAATCATTTTAGTTAAAATCACAGTAAAAGTTGGCAAAAGCCTCTTGAATTAGAATTCGGATCAAACAATCCGAAAATAAATTATTAGAAAACTGTAGGTAAAAAAAAAAGTGGGACCATTTATGAAATTATCTTTTGTTCATAAACAAATACGCGAGTGGAAATTTACTCTTTTTATACATGACCTGAGCAGTGATATTAATAACTCTGCGAAATAACAATTAACTTCTTTCAACTGTTTTATATTTATATGTAATAAGAGAACTGCGCCCAAGTTTTAATAGTAACTATTACCCTTATATTTATATAAATAATAATTAAGCTTTTTCTTCTCGACCATATGACTTTTTTTTTTCAATCCAGAGCTCATCTAAACAAAGTATTTTTAATTGTGAAAAAGAAAAAAAAAAATATACAAAGTTACACAGGTTAGCTCAGCCAAACTTATACAAAAGAAAGAGTCGGATGATAAAAATTAAGTGAGGAATCATTTTGTGTACAAAAATAGTCTCCAAAAGAATTGTCAGGTCATTCCATTCTTTCTTTTCCTCTTATTACATCTTTTTTTTTTTCTTTCGAATATTTATACTCGATTTCTTTTCAATAACAAAAAAAAAAAAAAAAGAATTAGCACTTTTAATAAACGCCTTTTTCGCTCCATTTTTATCTCATAATTAATCATGTCTTTATTTGTTTATGGAGATTCTTTCTCTGGTAAATACTATATTGTTATCTTTATTTTGACACTAATAAAGTAAGAAAAGTGATAAATTATAACATGTATATGATGTTGTTGCTGTTGCTGTTGCTGTTATAGATATCAACGATCGAACACGAAAAACAAATGGACCATTATGGAGTGAGAATCTTGCAGAAGGATGGGGTGTTCCCCTTAAAAGTTTTGCACAAGCAGGTGCATTGACCTGTGCTAGACCTGATGAAGTGTCAGACCTTTCACAACAACTGATGTCTGCAAAATCAGCCATTTCTTCAACTACTAAAGGCGATGTCAAGAATACGCATGCGATATTTATTGGTAATACAGACATTGCGGATGGAACTGATTCAACTGTGCAAGTAGAACCTTTGTTACGATGTATGAAACAGCATGTGGTAAAGTATTCTTGCCTATATTTGATATTAAAACAATAGGCTAAAAAAATTTATTTTCAAGATTAAATTAATCCATTATTATTTTTATTACTTTATTATAGCTCGAAATACAACGATTGGATGGAAACGCGAGAATATTATTATTAGGTTTACCACCTCTGGAATTTTCACCTTTTTATTTACAAAGTGAGAAAAAATTACAGCAAGTGGTGAAACAGCGTACAATGGATTACAATGGAGCAGTGGAAGATGCAGCACAAGAATGGCATGATGAATTGAAAATGGATATATCATTTGTTGATATTTATACAGTTTTCAATTCCGTTTTGGGTGATCCTGAAGAATATAATATGGAAAATGTTGAGGATGCTTATTGGGAGAAGTGTCAAGGCACCTGCTTAGATTCAATGGATTCATATTTATGGTGGGACAGTATTCATATGACAGGAGCTGGCCATCAAGCTATTTCGAAAGATATCCTGTCTCGATTACCTACAGTTGATCCATCAAAACCACTACCACCACCGCCACCGCCACCGCCAGCTCCAGTTCCAGCTCCAGCAAATCAACAAACTAATGATGACTCTGTAAAACAGCAACAGCTGGAGGGAGATGTTGATACACCATTTTATAACCAAGTGCATATTGCTTCATGGTTTTTACTTTTTTTTGTTTGTTTATTTATTCTTTTCTTAATTCGTCCCGCACGAATCGCTGGTTTATTCAGAAATTGTGCTAAAACGCGCAAATTCTCTAAACCGGCCATGTCTGGTTATTCTGTTGTATAGCTTCGTCCTTTTCCGCCTTCTCATTATTATATTACACTTCACACACACTACATATATATCCTTTTCATCTCTCTTCATTATCTTAAAAACATATTCATTCAGACACATGCTATAGTTTTTGTTAAAATATCCTTTTCACTTTAGTCTTTAGTCTTTTGTAACTTTTCATATACATAAAAAAAACAACTTGTGCCCATTTTATACCAGCTAAAACGTAGGCGGAATTTTATTTTACTTTTTTGCTTGAGAAGACTTTGCTTTTTTTATTGGTATTGACTTCTAACCCGAACACACGCACACATTTCTGATATACCGCATCAATGCCACGCCATTCAAAAAATAACACTGCATCTAGTGTATTTACATACCATGAAACAAAATCATTAGATTATGGAACCAAAAAGGTATTCTGACCATTCCTTTTCACTCAATAGATTAATTAAAAAAAAAACAATCTTCACTCAAGAAAAAAAAAAAAGATCGATTAAAAAGCATCAAATACGACAACAGGTTATTAATTACGCTCTTAATGTATACGTATAGCATCGTCTTGGTCGCGATTCTTTTAGAGAATATAATGCTTGCTTCTTATGCTTACAAACAGCTCGAGATCCTGTTGCTTGTCCACAAGGACACTTGGCATGTCGTGAATGCATGTATGAATCCATATTAGCACAAAAGCAAACCATTAAACGAGAACAACGATTATTGGAACAAAAACTACAGACATTGGAAGAAAAAAAGGAAAGAGAACAAGAAGAGGCAAGACAAGTAATGCTGGATCAATTTGAAAAGACACAGACAAGTATGTTGGGTAATCGTAAACGACAACAGCGAGAACAAAAGAAAGAAGATGAAACAACAGACGAGAGTACGAATGCTGGCATTAAGCGAAAAATACAAGATGCAACTGATGAAGATCAATTGGAGAGAACAGCAAAACGATTAGCAGAAGAAAAAGCTGATAAAGTCAAATCAAAGGTTACAAGTTTTTGGTTACCAACCATGACACCTGAAGCCGAAAAACAATATAAAGATGAAATTAAACCTATTCAAACACAAACCATGTGTACAGCTGTGAAGAAACCCCATCCTGTCAGGTAAAACAAACCAAAGAGTTATATACAGACATATGTTCGTGAGGAGGGATATATGGGATTATGACTTGTTTAGTAATATTAATGTTAATTCATGCAAAACAATCATTAGCTTAAAGACTTTAATTGAAGTTAAATTTCAATATGAAGATGATACTAAAAAGAAATGTCAATGCCCTGCTTGTCTCAAGACTCTTTCAAATTCATTAAAATTTTCAGGTAAAATCAAGAAAATTGGATATATTTGAATATGTTTCAAACAAATATAATTGTTAACACTTAATTACTTTTTTTTGGGGAACTGGAATTTTAAAATAGTGATGCGTTCATGTGGTCACGTTATATGTAACACCTGTGTGAATATGTTTGTCAAAAAGACCAAGCGATGCTATGTATGTGAAGCTAAGATCAAGTCAAAGGATATTATAGATATGAGTCCTGAAGGAACTGGATTTGCAAGTGGTAGTAGTTTGGCAGAAGCAAAAAAATGGGATGTGGCATTTCAATAAATCATTGTTATCATTTATAACATCATGTAAACAATTTTTATTAATATACATGATGGGTAAATGGGAGAATTTTATTATCGTATACAGATATATGTTTGTTTGCTCTTTCTTTTCAATTAGATATACGTTAGGAAATAAATAAATATATTATTGAAAAGGTGGAAGGGATCACCATAAGGTTGGATAAAAAGGAATCAGAGTGAATGAAATAAAGACCAAAAAGAATGTTTAACATGGAGTGAAAAAATCATCTATTGAATTCATAAACCGGGTGAGATGTGAAAGATCATTTGAATTACGGACGAAATGGGGTTGGAAATGGGCACATGAAGTATTGATGATGTCAACAAATAAACTATACCCGGGGAGAGGATATTTCTGATATATACCAAAATCCCCTACTAGATGTTTCTGTGATGTTACAATCGCATTTAATGGTGATCGTGATGGAGGAACAGTAACAGTATCAGATGGGAATAATGCACGGATCGCTTGTATACATCGATAGAATTTACGATGGATAGATACTGGGACATTTGGTCCTGCTACAGTTACTAATACATGCATTGCTCGAGAGACAAGTTCAAATGTAATGGCTATATGATGATATAAGTAATATATTTATGATTATGTATTGGTTGAAAAAAATACACAAATAACAACAAACTTACCAGAAGGCATATCAGTAGGTGAGGTTAGCATTTGAACCATAGTATCAAGTAAAATATCACATGAGCGCAGTACTGTTTCTTTTGCTTGTTCACGTATCGATGCCAATAATTCTGGATTTACATTATCATCAATGTTTCTAGTGTCTTGGTTGCTATGGTTATCCTCATTGTCATTGGCTTGTTCATGATTTCTGAATATAACGGGTTTCACTAAACATATATGAACACGCATAATATTCACATGGGCAAAGCAGAACGCAATGGCTTTAATCCAATCGTTCTCTGCTCTTAATTTGACATTACTGTCAAAGAGATTATCAGTAATCCGTAAATGAGGTGGCATACTTTCCCACCAGTCCTTTATAATTTCATCACATTGAATAATTGTTTCTATGCTCAAAGTATCGACTTCTCTATCGGGCCGTTCGTTTCCCTTTTTATATATCATCATTGGCTGTTAATAATAAAAGGAAAAAAAAACGCAATTTTTTTCAACGCTCGAAAATATTACCGTTACTATTCGCATATAAAAATTATTTGACAATTCAATCAACCGATTATTTATATCAATGTAAAATCCGACAATATCATTTTCTTCACCAGGTAATTTTTCCAAATACCTAACGGTGGGTTGAGGTTTGAATATGGTCTCATTACTGATAAAACTAACCATGTTAAGCATACTTTCTGTATGCAAAAGATGTCGTTCTACCAATCTCTTTGATATCACCTCATCAATACCGCCCTTGCCACCTCCATTACTTAAGTAAGATTGATGATGTTCTTTTTCTTCATTAAGATCCTTGCACAAAAGATAAGATATCGTAAGCATGCGACGTGCTTCAAGGGGACGTAAACGAACAAATAAAATGTAATGTTTTAAAAAACTAATAGTGATAATGGTTTCCAATCTGCGATAAGGATCATCAAACATATCAGCGAGAAAATCTTTACATCGCTGATAAAAGAACTGAGCCAAATATTGTCGTTTTGTTGATGGGAACATATTTTCATCCAATCTACGTGTGGTACATATTGTATCGGTACAAAGAGCTAGAGTAACAGGGCACATTAATGGGTCGGTCGTCGGTGAGTTATAATATTTAATAAATGATGATGTATGAAGAAATGCGTGTGTTGGATTCTTGTGTTCTATGTATATCTGGACCAATTGATCGATGATCTCTCGAATATTGCTTGGCACTACAGATGGTAGTTGAAGAGGCGGAGACAGCAATGCGGAAACATTGATATTAGCTGCCGTTATATTTGGGTAATTATTTACCAATTCATCATCATAGGGATGATCCGCTACTAGCACGCAATTCTTTTGATCAGGGGGATTATGGACCGCCTGTGCAAATAAAAATCGAAATGCTCGCAAAATGACAGTTGAAAATATAGAGTTTGCGAACTTTACCGTCGCTGTTGACGCAGATGGATATGATCTTTCAAAAAATGCTTGGAAGGGTGATAAATAACGTAGTGACGCTCGACTATACATGAGTAATTCTTCCATGGTATTGATGCTTGTATGTAGTTTGAGTAACCCATTTTCGATCGTCAATTTCCATTCCATTTGTTTTTCTTCTCGTTGTTTTATACGATACCCGTTGCTGCCAGGACTACTATTGTTGTTGATGTTTTTATCTTTGCACAAGTGGCGGTAGTAACGAATGGCTTTTTCAGCATTGGCAATTTCGATCTCGAGTTGTTGTACTTGGTAACGCCAATTTTCTATTGAATTCTCGACATATTCTTTTGGCATTAAATCGTTATAATACCCATCGCTATTGTCGATGTCACCAACATTATTGAATTCTCGTTCATCCTGTTTTCCATTTTTTGAACGACTGACAACAATACAGTCAAAATTATGTTTTGCACATCGAACGCAAATGTTAGAATTAGACGGCCAGAAACAACCTTTTTGTCGTTTTTGGCAGCCTTGAAGTACAAAAAAAAGGTGAGTTTTTTTTATATTTGTCAAACAAATAAACAGGGTAGATTTCTACCTTATATTTTACCTTTACAAGGTGTATTGCGTGGCATAGATAATATTATATTACCTTGTGTAAAAAGATTGGGGTGAAAAAGAGTACTCCCAGCAAATAAGAAAGCATGATATCATTTTTTTTGCTACGCCACTTTATACTATAAACAATAAAATATTCGTTTCAGTTGTATGTCAACATGCTTTTAGTTTGTAGTCAATCTACTTGATGTTTGTAGTTCTTGAAACAATAACTATCCAGACAACCTACTTGAGTGTTAAACGCCCGGAGAAAACTGCAGAGAAGCTTTCTTCCGAAAAACAACCGAAGCCTAAGCCTAAAAGTACCTGATTCAGATAAAACATACAATTATCATAGTGACTTTACCAGGGAATCATTTATAGATCGTATGCTTGAAAAACCTGAGGAACGCGGATTGGTGGCCAAGGTTGCAAGACACCTAAATATCAACTATCGCACCGCGTTAAGATGGTGGAATCACTATAAAGAAACGGAGGCGATTCCATACAGGAAATCCGAAGAAAACAGTGGCCCTAAGAGCTCGCTTACTACTAAGCACAATGAGTATCTACAGAGTCTATTGGATAATGATCCTCAGTTATTTTCGGATGATATTATGGAAAGCTTAACTGAACAATTTGAAGGTTTCACCATCTCTAAGTCGCAACTAAATAATCATTTACGCAACCACAATGCTCATCACTATCAAGAAGCCATTATTTGAACCAGAAGTAAGAAATTCACCAGAAAATATATGCAGACCAGATATGAGTAGTTTATGAAAAGGAAAGACTCTAATCTTGATTTTACAAAGAATTGTGTTTTCATTGATGAGGCTGGATTTCACATTAACATGAGGAATAATTGGGCAAGATCAAAAAAAGGCAGCCCAGCTATTATAAAACGACCAACAATTAGAGCGATAACACATACTATTATTGGTGCTATCCATTCATCTACGTAGTGTTGTTCATGCTGTGATGAAAAAACCTCCACCCAGAAAAGAAGAAAAGTTAATAATGAGACAAAGAGAAGCGAAGCTGAAGTTGATGAAGAGGGTCCAGAGTTTGAAGATGCCCAACGGACTCCCCAAATTTTTTGCTAGATATAAACCCAGAATCAGTGCCAAAATTTGGCAATTGTGCAAATCACCCAACGGACTCCCCAAATTAAGACTTTTTATTTCAAGGCACAGAAGGGTGTTTGGAGATCAGCCAGAGGCTCCCGTAATTTAGAGAATGGTGACTCTGAATTTGGGTTTTCCATAGATTTAGCTTTTCATTTGGAGACTCCGTTGGGGCAATGAATCTCCAAATCGGTTCTCCAAATCTAGCAAATTTCATTTTTCGGGAGTCCGTTGGGCATGCTCTAATGATAATAAACCAGCAAAAAAAAAGGCACAACTACTGCGCATGTCGTTAAATTTGTGAATACGTATAATGGATCTTGATGAAAATTTAAAAGGAAATTATATTGTAATGGACAACGCTTCGATCATAAACCCAGCCAATGATACGAAAAATTGAACGTAGAGGTTATAAGGTGAATCCCCTCATGTACCCTGCACTTAACTCCTCTCCTCCCACTCAATTCTTTGAAATTTTCAGATTCAGCTATGTGAATAAAAGATAAGTCGTGTAGTAAAGTTAAGTACAGGCAACTTCATCAAAAAATATAAAAATAAGTACATAATAAATAGAACTACAGCATAGTATTTAATGTAAATAAAAAAAGAGGCATGCCAAAGATGAAAGTTTTTATTTCTACTAGATTATATAAAAAAGAATTGCAAAAAAAGATACAAAAGAAAAAAATTATATTTTTTGATGAAGTTGTCTGTACTGGATTTTTAGACTGCTTTTGCGCATTATAATTATTAATTTTGCGCACTTAGAATTTTTTTTTGCGTACTCCCATTAAATTTTTTGCACACCCTAATTTTATTTTTGCACATTGACTTTTTTTTTTTTTTTTTTTTACAAATAAGCTTCTTACAATGTTCACCTATTTCAGAAAATATATTGTAATGCATCATTATTTCTTAATAATCTTAATATTCAATGCCGTTATCAAATATATTTAAGAACATTATCATTATCCATTTTCGAAATAATTTTATATGCGCAAAAATAAAATTAGGGTGCGCAAAAAATTTAATGGGAGTATGCAAAAGAAAAATTCTAAGTGCGCAAAAAAAATAATTATAATGCGCAAAAGCAGTCTAAAAATCCAGTACTTAACTTTACTACACGACTTATCTTTTATTCACACAGCTGAATCTGAAAATTTCAAAGAATTGAGTGGGAGGAGAGGAGTTAAGTGCAGGATTCCTGTATGAGGGGAGTATTAACGTTACCAGCCACTCCTCTTTTTGTCATTGTGGCGAATTATATTGATGGCGTGGGTTAAACTTAAAATATCTACCACGCTATTTTCAAGAAATTATACTATTTGGTTTCACAACCATTTTACCCAGTGCATATATTTTGCTATATGCACCAAAAAAACGCTCTTCAATGTATGAGGCTTTTCAAATATTGGTACAGAAAGCTCTTGCCACGTTATTTAATACATACTTGAAAAAAAGTTTCGGATTTCTTATAAATGATGGTTCAGAGTGAGTGATACAATATTATCACTAGGGTGTAATATTTCACCAATAACCGCCCAAAATCAAAAATTGTCTTTTGAAATACTGATTCCATATATGGTAAGTAACATGTTTATCGTGTAACTCGAAATAGAGGAAAAAAGGTGATAGAAGTAAAAATGCATGCCAATATGGCAATGTGAAGCATATTTGCATAAAGAAAACCTTTCTACCGAGTCAAAAGCATCATCAATGAGAAAAATTTGGGAATAAGCATCAATAAAATGCCAAGCTTTGCTACGTAAAAAATCAGCAAATTGTAGCTGGCGCCTCATTAATAGGCGATATAAAGTCCAACAAGCAACCTGGTAAATTTTCTTTGAAAGCTTGGAATGAGCAATCACATTTCACTCATGCTATATGTTTTGCTGCACCCCAGTTTCTTTCGATCCAGTTACACTCACAGTGGAATTTAGGGTATAGTTCAAATGTATGCCCTGTATCCTCTATAGTTTTACAAAGTGCTATCTTCTATTCACAGAAATCAGGTTGAGAAGCAAGAAGATATTTTGCGCAGCACTTGTTATCATTCGTTGCATCTCCTGTTCTTGTTGGTTATCTTTAGGAATTGGTGAGAAAAAAGTATTAATTTTTTTTCGCCTTTGGTTGCTTTTTCGCTCTCTTTACATTTTTGCCAAATTGTAGTATGAGAATCTTTATTATATACACTACAAATTGAACTGTCAGTTTCTTCTTTCCAAAGTAGAGAGCAACAATTAACATCCTAATTCTTGTAAGTTGTTAAAACTTACAAAGTGCTTTTTTTATTTAATTTTTTAAGAAGAAAAAAAATTATTGAATCTGACAACCTGATTTTTAATGAAGGGTTTTGCAGAAGATTCAACAAATAAATTTATTAAAGTTATTATATAAAACTATAATTATATAAAAATAATCATTAATAGATTATATATTATTAATTGCAAAAAAAAATTAACTTCTTTTTTAAAACTAATATTGTTATATTATATTTTTATTTACTAATATTCGTTATTATCAACATTGCTCAGAGGAAACTACAGAGTTCTGTCAATATAAATAAGCGCCTGTCAATTCTAAATCATTCCAGCCATTGGTTGCTTCATCTAAATCATCATTGGCTTCTACTTGGAAATTTGTGATATTGCTATTGGATTCAGGATCAAAATGAACATTATCTTTTCACTGTCATTTTTTTTGCAGCTTGTTTACATTTACTTAAATTAGGCATAAGGAGAAGATATAGATCGTATTATTGGGTCTTGGAGATGGCTAATAACCGTTTGCTTCAGCATCAACGTAACTCCGCCGAAAGGCTTGTGTAACATGACGGAGCTACATTAATCAGATTGTTTCAATATTATCCCCCCTCTGCTAAAATCCAGTTTTACCGACCAACTTTGACAACTTTCAGCACCGAGACAACTTCTTTTTTTTAGAAGTTAATCCATAATAAATGTTTTAAATATGCATAAAATTATATGTTATTGATTAAAAAGATGAAAAAATTATTTTGCATGTCTCTGAAAATCTTTAAAGTTGGGCCAAATTTTGGGCGGTTATTAGTGAAATACACCTTATCTATAGCCGGAATCACTCTCAATAACAGTAGTATTACTAAACCACTCACCAACAATGTGAAATCTAAAATAATACTTCTGAGAAAGCGCTGTTATAAATATTATACGAGCATCTCCAAAAACTTTTTCTTTGATTTTGGTATGGTTACAACGACAAAAAACAACGAGAATAAAAAGTATAGGTATGATACTAAGCAGTGCTACTACTGTACATCTTTGGTAAAACTAAACGCAATCATCCATTTCAAGCAAAAAAATTGATTACCAATATGTCATTATCTAATGATAAAGCTAAATTTTAACTGATAATCATTGAAAATCGGTTAATTGGAAAATATACTTATTAAAATGATCATTTTTTTGAATATAGATTTCTAAATCTGAAATAGGCTCACTTGCATGAAACCACAATTTTACATCTGTAGAAAGACAGCAATCATGCAAACATCTGCATCTTTAAAAAAGGAGACGGTAAAGAAAGTTACGTACATGGGTTAACAATTATGTATAACGTTATCTTCGTTACAGCCATTATTATGTATTATATAGTTCAACATAAGCTTCTGTACATACAAAGATGTATGAATTAATTATTTTATCATTTTTCATGTTCGTGGCAGATATTGTACTTATGTATGTATATATTAAATCAAAATAATGCTTATACTGACTATCGTTGCTAATGCAGGTTAACATATATCCTGTAAACATTTGATTACATTGCTTTCGCTCATCAATCTTTCATAGTGTCATTTCTCTTTGTAACTACGTAAAAAAATAATCTATACATGGTACGTACTTGGAGTAATAAAAGGAAAAAGAAAAGCTCATATGATATTATCCTACATTTGGTTTCAGAATTTACGCCGCTTATAGACTTTATTATAAAAAAAGAGTGATTTTTAGTTGATTCGTGGTTATTCATACTCTGTAATTAAGTGTTGTATCCATCTGATAGTTTATAATGTATATGTACAGTACCATACTTGAGGGAAGTCCAAACATAATACTGTATTTTACGTAAGTACGTATTATAAAATTATCGACATGGATACCTTGAATTTAACTAAAAAAGAACGTTCTCCTAAACTGCATGTGCACGCATACGTATATTGTTTTGCATTAATAGGCTTCGAATATGGAGATACATTGAGGCCACCACATCTATGTCTGTTTGCTCCTTAAACTTTCCTCAGTTTATGATATATAATTATTATTATTTTGGTAGATGTCATTTATCTACATATCATAGTTTAAAAAAGAATGATAAACAATATAATATAACAATTGCTCTGATTTCTGAGAGAATGGAGTTTTCAAAGAGAAGTTCTCATTGTTATAATATTTTTGCGTAAGAAGGCGGTGTAATATTATTAATCAAAAATAACAATATGATTAAAAAGTCTAAAAACGCCATAATGTCTTATTATTTGTTGAACAAAACAACTTTTCTTGCAGTATTGTTTACAGTTTTACATTTACTTTCTAACAAGGAGACTCTACTGTAATGTGCATTGTTGACATAGTTTAAATTGAAAAAAGAATAGTACTATTTACAATATATTGCTGTGGCGAATAAATTATTCTTCTTTCTGAAGTAAAACGTTTCGTCTTCCTTGAGTCTATAAATATCACATTGTTAATATAATATTTGACAATGAGAATTGAAGCAATTTTAAAGAATAACTTATACATTATTTTCTATGAGCTACAAAAAATAGATAACTAATAATAAACTGTTTATTAAATCTGGTTGAAAATAACGGAACAACAATAATAAAACTTATCTTGAATGAAATCGTTGAGATGAGATGTGGCGGGAGAAAAAAAAATACGTAGCAAATATTTGGGACCATCATTCAAGAATGTGACACCAAGCAATGTATTGTCACATCGAGCTGCATGCAGCTTCAAGATGCGTAATAAGAATAAAAAACAAAATCTTAATGAGATGCAATAACTAGTCTCAATAGTTCTGCAGAAGGGGTTTAGGGTTTTTTGTGAGTAATAATAATAATGAAAAGTTATGTGGGAATTGAATCTAATTCAAATGTAAACAAAAGTAAAAAAAAAAAAAGTCAATCTGTAAATAAATGACCGGCTTTTGTTAATATATGTACAAAAATAAGAATGGTATAGATAAATAAACTGATACAAATGAATAATAAATGAATAAAATGAGTGATGGATGATTGAGCGAATGAATGTGAAGTTATATGATATAATATTATGCTTAAAATGTAAGGAGTGGAATATTAACGTGGTATTTTTTGTACATGATTCATAGTCATAGCCAAACTTGTCAGCATTTTTAGAGCCTTGTCAAGATCAGGGTCGGGGTATTCCTCTGGCGCTGTTGTACTGTGTTTAATAAGATCTGCAAAAGAAAATTAGTTCAGTATTAAAACATATATTTTATTAATTATATAACATGAAGCTAATAACACAACAGCTAATTTTTTTTTGTCATTTTCTTACCTTTAATCAAAAGACAATAACGAGGCACACGCTGAAATGGTGCAATAAGATAATCGGCAAAGCCCATGCGATTTGTTTCCCGTCTAGAAATTCCTTCTTGTTCGATTTTCAAAAACAATGGATTGGTTGCACAAGAGCGTCGGATAGATTTGATATTGGATTCATAATGCACAGCATATTTTAAAAACACAGTCAACTCTTTTTCAAGTGAACAAAACAAACGACCCACATTCGTGACCTGGGATTGATGTTTTTGTAACCCCATCATAACTTTTTCAGATAAAGCCAATAAATTAGGCAGATGACGAAAAAAAAGTGGTACTAAATCACTTGTTGTAAAGAATAAGGGTCTTGCTGCTGCTGAAATAATATTATTCATATTATTGTTGTTATTCTGTGACATGGGTTGCATATAACGTTGTTGAATAACAGTTAATAAACGATGATAAGATTGCTCCGTTGTATAAAGTTCATGCAAAACAAATTTGGCAAGAACCATGCTTTGTTTATTTTGGGTAGCAGTAACGAGAATAGGTTTTGGCGGTGGCGAAGAAGAAATGTCGCTAAGTTTGGCTTTTGTGTCACGCCAAACGGAGATCGCTTTGGTTTCTTTGCGGTGCACAAACATTGATTTCGCGCGAGACGGCCTCTCTACCGATGCAGATGGTGATAGTAACGACGGTGTCTTAGCCCAAATGCTACTATTGTGTCTTTGTCGTCGTTTATCATTATTATTCTTTGCAGATTCATAATGTTCCAATGGTATTGCCATAGCACTAAATGATACTACAGGTGTTGGTTGTTCATGCTCTTCGTTGGGTGTTGTTAATGAAGATATGCTAGAAGATCGAGTAGACATATTGCTATCCTCATTGCTACTTAAGGTGGATAAACTACAAATGCTGCTTCGACTACTGTCTTCAGTACGCATAATGGAAGATCCGATTTCCGTCAAAATATTAAATGTGCTACAGCGTCGCCACAACCCATTATCGCTTTCGTCATGATCATAGTGACGAATAGGCCCCATTTGTGAGACTGGGCGCGGTGGCAAATGTACTTGTGGACGCCGAAACATCAACCGAGGCCCTGCTTGCTGCGCATACATCGATAATCGCTTTCGTCGATCTCTTGCGATATTGTTGATTCGGGGATGAATACAAGAATTTGGAAGTTCAGAAAGATCATTTAGCTGTTGGTCCTGTTGCTGGGGTTCCTGTGATGGTAACGATGGTAACGGTTTACTACTAAGCTCTTGATTTGTTGGTGGAAGAGATGATTGTTCAGTTACAGGTTTGGATATTTCTTCTACTACAGGTAACAGTTTAGTTCTTATTGGTCTTTTTGTTTTGGTTTGAGATTCCACTGCTGAAGATAGTTTTGTTGTAACTGGATATGCTTTTACGACTGATTGTGGTTGTGCTGTAGCTGAAGATGGTATTATTATCTTTGATTTTATTGTTGATTTTGTAGGCTTCGGAGCCTTAGTTGAAGATTCTCGACGGCGCGATACAGTGGCAAGAAAAGAAGTTTTTATTCTATTAGCCATGGACTTTGATGGTAAAGGTTGAGGCAGTGGTGATTGTTGTGGTGTTTGCGGTGTTGATGATTTTTCTGATGAAGGTGCAAGTGATGATAAAATGCTAGATGAAGATGATGAAGTTGAACATTTGGAAAGACGGTTCAAAAGTGATTGACGTTTTTCTTGTTTCTTGAACTTTTTGGCCAAGAAGGAAGTGGAGGCACTCAATGCCATGTCATTGGAATTTGGAAAGAATATGGAAAGAAGAAAAAAGAAAAAGAAAAAAAGAAGAAAGGAAAAAGTTTTTTCTTATTTCTTTCTTAGTTCAAAATGATTAAACAGATATGACACCTCTCTTCTATTAGTTGAATTCTCCTCTATAGTCCCCCAAAGAAAATATAATTTTTGAACCCAAGAAAGAGTAGGAACGTGGTAGTACAATAATCTGTATATTGGTGAAAAGGCCATTTGGTTAACATGTCAAAATGTTATTGCTTTGATTCACATGCCGCACAACAGAATAATTCTTTTATGCGTTTCCTCCTCCCCCAAAAAAGCCTCTTCAGTCTTTTCCTTCTTGGTCATTTATCCGATCATAATATTATACTTTATACAGATATAAATGAACCAATATGTACATAATATTGATATATTTTATGTAGGTGAAGAGAAAGAGTGACATGAATAATACGTACACAAAAAAAATAAGACAAGAACGATTTTAAGTCAATTATAATTTACATAAAAATCTATCCTATCATTTTTTTACTGTTAGGTAGGTTGATCCTTTGAAATTTTACCCTGATGTTTGAATTGTTTAACTGGTAACTAAATAAATACGTAAGGGTAGGATCAAGGACCCTTTTTATCTTTTATTTTCTTTGCCAAGAGTGGTCAAAGTAACTTAGTCACATTATTTGTCTATCAATATGCATCAAAACTATGCACACGTACACATTTATTACTATTAATCTTTTTACGTTTATAATAAATATATGTACTTACTAATAATCTATGATAGTGATTAGTTATAAATCCTAATCCAGCTATCGCCAAATACAAAAAAAAATAAAAATATAAAAATATAAATAGCGAAAAAAGTCGAAGGTTACACACGGACAACTAAACATCTAAGAGTTACTTTTATTTCTGCAGGAGTTTTGCACCGACAAAAAAAAACGATGAGTGTACCTTTAAACACCTTGCATATTGTGCATTCATATTGATAAAGACCAAAAAGAGATGGATAAATGCGCAGTGTTGTTATAAACCTAAATTACTTTACATGCTTATAACTCTTCTTAAATTATATATATATTAATAAGGAGAGTTAGAAAGGGGGAGGCAAGAAAACAAAAAACTCCATTATCTATCTTCCTCCTTCTTAAGGGTAAGTGATCTTAATAATAATAGTGTCAACTTTATTTGTGTAGCCTATATAGATAGAGTCGAAACATTTTATTGTCAGAGAATATTTTTGCTTAGCTTCGAGGAATAAAGAAAAAAAACATGGGGTGCCAAGGGGAAAGGTTGTGTAATTTCCTTTTTTTAAAATTTACCTATTTATTAATGAACCTCCTTTTTCTCTAACGATGATAAAAGATGATGACGAATTTTATTTATGTTGTTCTTGTTGTATAAATGTGTTACATTCAACAATCGGGTTTATTACAACTAAATATACAAATATAAATATTTACAGCATGCATAAACATTCCTGAATAAAAGCTTGAGCTTTTTTTTTGTACAAAATCATATTAACAAATTTATGTACGTTATATATAAACTTCTTGATGACTGGTAACGCAACCAGAAATTGCCAAGTAAAATATTCGAGTCATACCTAATATGGGGTATGCATATTCTCCCTTCCTCACCCCTCCAAAAAAAATTACAGTGATTATCTGTGCATGAATATAACGGTAAGTCAGGAACAGAAATGATTGCTACTCAATAGATCTGCTACCTTTCTTCTTTTTTTTTTTTTTACATGGGGCTGTTCTAATGACACGGAGTATCCGAGCATGCTGTGCACTAACTATATCCAAAGAAAAAAAATAGATACGTATCCAACAAATAAAAGACCATTATAACTCGTAATAACAACAAGTTGCTTTGTGGTCTGGATTATCGACCCAAACAACATAAAAGTCAGGTTTCACAACAAGTTAAAATCCATCAATGTTCACATCTAAGTTATAGAAAGAATGCTTAGCCCCTTTATATTTGGAAAAGTCCTTAAACAATTCAAAAGGCTTAGGAAATAATTTACTAAGGGTGAGAAAAAAAAAGATATTGAAGAATTTATTGTAGTACATATTGCTGAAGAAAGACATTATTAAAAGTACGCGCTAAAAAAAAAGCTTCGGGTAGAATCCGTGCTGTTTGCTGTTGTAAATCGATGTTTCGAAATATTCATAATCTTATATATAACCGGATTTTATTTAGCCGTAATTGTTCATATATGTACCTTAAGGTTGACGTGGATACACCAAAGAAGAGACAAAATATGTAATCAGTAACCTTATTATATTTAGTTTATGTATTATAATAAGCTATTGAATGACAACATTTTTTCCATGCATAATAACGAGTAGATGGTTTTAACATGATCAAATAAATAATCACCAATTGAATATACGACATTTTTCTCTAATGGTATTATCATGCCTATGTAAAAAAGATAAAGCTTTATATAAAGTACTTTTTATTTTAATAATTATTTAAAACAAACCAAAAAATGCTTAAATATGAAGATCGAATAATGGTAGAAAGGAATGATAATAAAAACGAGGGGGAGCGAAAACAAAATGATAAGAGAAAGTGAAAAAAAAAAATGCAGAAGTATATATATATAAAAGATGCGTTGTAATAAAGAAAAGAAAAAAAAATTAAAGAATTATACTACGTTTATGGTTACAAGAATGTTGCTGTTTCTGTTCAATAAGAGAGAATGTAAGTATATATGAATTATAAGTATAATATATACAGGATATGTTTTTTTTTGGTTTTACATTTCATTAATTATGACTTCTAATCATCATCAAAATCATAATAATCTTCATCAGCATCCATTTCAGTCCAACCCATACGTCTTCGACCTTCAAGCATCATACGTTCATCATCAGCCATGTCATCCAAATCAATGTCATCTTCATCATCGTCATCATCGTCATCATCACCACCTACACCTTCTAATTTATTTAATGATTGTGATTCATTTTCTTTTCCATCTGTTCGTTTTTTAGATGTATTGGTATCACCAGTTTCTTCAACAACTTCATATGCTGAATAATCGCCTGTGTTTTCATCAATTTTGGCTTCACGTAAGATTTCTCTAAACTTGTCAACTTCTTTAATTTTTTCAATAGCTTCAGCAGACTCAAACATGCCATCAAATACAGCTTGATTAATCTTCTTTGAGAATTTCTTTGTTGTTAATAACTGTTTAGCTGCTTCAGCAGGTGTAGCTGATGGTGTGAATTTCCGTTTCTTCGATCCTTTCTGTATATATTTTTTTTTCAAACAAACTCCATGAGTATAATATTCCAATAGAGTGAACCCAGGTTAACCAATGTCAACCTTAAATGAAAGATTACTTACACGTTTAATGAAGATACCATTTCGTCTATCCATTTCAATCTTTTGTAGTTTAATCTTCATTTCCTCTAAATAATCCTTATTTGCATCATACCAGATTCTTGATTTAATCTTAACTTCGATAGGAGAAAGAATCATGGCGTCAATTTCTTCATCATCGACATCCGATAAATTTTCATCTTCTTGGGCTAGTTGCTTCGCTGCTGCTTCAACTTCTGCTTGTTCGTCGGTTTCCTTTTCTGTAGTTATATATGAAATACATATTAGCCAACCTTATTAATAAATATAAACAAGAGATAAGGATATTTTATTTTTCACTTCAACAATATCCTCTTACCAAAAGCTTCTGATTCCTTAATGAACGATGTATCATGCATCCATTCTTCCATTTCTTTGCCTAGCGTCTCCGCTTCTTTTTCTAAAGCAGGATTTACTAACGTAGATTGTGTATCTTCTTTATTGACCAATGTCGCTTGGGTATCATCTGTTTCACTGATTGTACTTGCATCAAATTCGGATGGTGCTCGTAAGAAACCTGATGTAGGTGGGGTGGGTGCTGTTGATACAGTCAAATCGTCATGTGACATAACGCTCACATTTGCTGGACTATTGGCTGCAATGACAACAGGCCTTCGTTTTACCGATCCAGAATCTGATCCCGCACCTTCGTATTCGTCGTCATCATTTTCATCAGATTCTTCTTCTCTATCATTATCGTTTGCTGATCCTAACTTAGATTTCTTTTTTGTTCTCCGTGATGTTTCACCTTCACGGGTTTCTCCTTCTTCCTCGTCTTCACTAACATCAGTTCCTTCTTCACTTTCAACTCCTGTGGTTTTTCTCTTTCGTTTTTTTACTATTCGTTTACTAGTGCCTTCTTGTTCTTTTCTTGCTTTAACAAATGCTGGAGGATCTGCCTCAGTTTCTAGCCACATGTTTCGAAAATCACGTACAGATAAATTGGCAGATTCTGTTTGTTTAAATTCCTTCAATCTGATAATTTAACATTTTTTTAATATACATTCAATGTTTCATTCACTAAGTAGAAAAGACAATTTTATATGTATAATTTACCTGTTATGAATAGTAATTTCTGCCACTTTAACAATATAAATCATTTCTTTAGTTGTACGTCGAAAACCATTAATACGAGCAGCCATTAATAAACAGGCACCACAAATACCGGCAGGTCGACGACCTGTTCTGATCCAATCACGATCCATTCGTTGTACTAGACGAACTGCATCATGTGCTACGCGTTGTGTATATTCGCCAAAATCCAATGCTGCTGCGAAACGTGAAATATAAATGGAAGGATCAATCAGGGGTAATTTAAGATTAAGCGTACGAACTAGTTTAAGAAAAGTTGAACCAAGAACAAATACATTTGCCTATTATAAATATTTTGTTTAATAAAAAAAAAATCTCAATCATGCATTCATCCATTTATTATTTTAAAGACTACTTACTTGAAGTAAATCAGAAAAATCAATCAACATTTGTGAACTTTTTTCATTACGGCAAACAATATATAGACAAACAGCAGCAACGTGTTCTGATTTACGACCTCGAGTAAATCTATTGACAACAGCTAAATTATAATATCGTTGAGCGGATTCTCGATAACGTTCTGGAAGATGTAAAGCAAATGCTAATCGGGCAATTTTATGTCGACCTAAAAAATAAAATAAATACAAATAAAAATTAATTATATTTTGATAGATTTTTTTTTCTAAAGAATCAAATGTTAGTTACCATTATCCATTGCTTGTTCTTGACCTTCTTTACCACGACCACGACCAAACGGCCCACCACCAGAAATACGTCCTATTTATTTTATTATAATTTATATGTACAAATTAATGGATTAATCACAGCGAACTAGTTTTACATGTTTATATATTTAACTTTATATTACATACCAGAATCGCCAGCGAATGAACCAGACAACATTGTTTTACCACCACTGGTTTCTTGAAACGTTACTTCAGATACAATTGCATTTTCTTCGAGAACCTATAATATATGACGCGAACACAACATACCAATAAAATATAAAAAAAAAAGGAGAGTAGATAAGTTACTATTTTATTATTATTGATCAAAATGGAATCTCAAAATAATAAAAAGAATAAAATAATAATTACTTCACCACAGCCAACACAGACAATCGTGCCTGATGGACCATCAGTTTCTGTTTTACTTGATCCACATCGACAACGCATGTCAACGCTATTTTTTCTATTTTTATTGCTTTAATATAAAGGTATGTGTATCAAAGAAAAAAAAAAGAGTTGCTCAAAAAGCACGCATCGACAGGAAAATAAAAAAGAAGTGCAGCTCAAAAAATAAGTTGTCCGGTCTTCCATATTAAGTAAAGGGAGTCACAATTCGATATAAAATAAGTTTCATTACCGGACAAAGACCGAAAGGGAGTAAAGCTGCATATTTATGAGTTAAGGAACTTTTTCTCCTGTAGTGATGAATGACAACAATATAAAATGAATGAACCTTATATATTCTATTTTTTATGTGGGTAATTTTACATGTATTATGTTAAATATGATTAAACATGTAACTTTTTTCTTTTATTTATTTGTAAGAATATGAGTTGTGTTAAAGATAATGAGTAGAATTATGTGCCTCCGCAATACAGGATTTTGCATTCATTTCGGGACGCAGCCCTCAATTTTCTCGCTTATAAGAGTGATTTTGTTCACTTATAATGTCAGTTTTTTTTCGCTTATGATATGTTATATTGTTCGCTTATGATGGAGATAGTTTTCGCTTATGATGGAAATAATTTTTGTTCATAATACATATATAATTTTCTTATGGGGTCTAAGAGATTCCACTTGTAGTGAAGATTAGAGATTTACACAAATGATAGGGGGGGGGTTCGCGACTAATATCAATTTTTTTTTTCGTATTTGCTACACCTGCTTTTATGGGATTAACCAAATGACACCTATTATAAGCGAACAATATAGCATATCATAAGCGAAAAAAACTGACATTATAAGTGAACAAAATCACTCTTATAAGCGAAAAAATTGAGGGCTGCGTCCCGAAATGAATGCAAAATCCTGTATAAGCAGAAAATAATTGCTATATCCTTGAAGACATATTAAAAAACCATTTTTGATTTGTCCGAAAAAATCCTTTATATATCTTAAAGATCAGTGTTTCATAACATGTTTCCCAGCTCATAAACCTGTTATGAATTAAAAAAAAACGTCTTCAGTATTATTGTAAAACTGCCTAATAGAGCTCTCTAGTCATTACACCTTTTAAGACCTGAAGCATCTAATTTGATATTACTACGACATGCACTTGTCAATGAGAGTAAAAAGCACCATACTTACACCAGTCATACCAATCACAACACAAAACTTTTGGGAAAACGAGTTTAAATGAGTTACTTTATCCTCTACACACTAGGAATTGAAACGGTAAATAGCAAAAGAGAACATAGTTTTATAGCCTCATAATTATCCAGGAACTGAGAAGTGTTTATAATAATCGACTTCAGTTAGCAAGACTGGACCAAAGACAAGGTACTAAATTATTCTCTAATAAGAAAGTGGTAAAGATGATTGATAACAAGCAGAGACTCACTTTTTATGTAATCATTTTACTTTAGCTTTATATGCCCCAGTTATCGTGCGGAACTGCGCATTAAGTTAGTGAATAATGAGATATTCCCACCAGCAAACCAAGGATTATTTCTTTTAAATACGTATCTCGCTGTAAACAGATGGTGTATCGATGGAATTTCAATCACGGAGACCATTAACAAATTGTGCCAATGATATGTTAGCAATACGTATGGTTGATTTATATAAAAGAAATATTTTTCACTCACAGCTTTCTTTTTTTTTATGTATATAAGAATATCTTTTCTCTAACTAAGATAAGTGAGATTGTATCTATATGAAGCTGATCTTAACAATTGATCAAGAATAATATGTAACTTTTGAGTCAATACCCTATAGGAATACCATGCAGAAATTAAATAATTCGGGAATGGCTTATGTTGATCTAGGTAGTAAATTCTTTTGTATGCTTTGTTTAATCAATTGTTTATTTGTCAACTGTTTAAATATTTACATATGACATTGCTGAATCTATATAAGATTTCGCTCAATATTAAATGCTGTTGTTCCTATCTATTTGAATTTTATGAAATATATGAAGCAGTACGTAAGTATCTTTCTGATGTTTCTTTCATAACAAAAATATTTGTAATATCATCACTGTAAACGTTTAAAGAAACCAAAGCTATTATTAGTTAATTAAAGAGCCACACTGGCAGATTAAACATTCGAAAAGGTTTAAAAGTCTATATACCTGCTTAACCATCCTCTTATTTCTTAACCTGATGAATTATGACCTATACAGGCAAAGGTTGAACATCACGTTCTTGAATTGGAGTTAGAATATAATCAAGCGAGAGCAAGACCATTAAGGACTATCTAGTCTAACTCTTTCTCTACATGTGAAGCAAGTTGACTTGGCCACCCAAAGTAATGTAAGTTGTTTTTCATTTTTCTAACTCGATAATAAGAAATGATCTATATAAAAGTATTAGCTTTTATACGTACGTATATATATATATATATATATATATTCATTGTCGTTTTGCTTTGGTGATTGCGTTTATTATCATTTTTATTACTATCTTTTTTATTATTTGTATAATCTCGTAACATTATCCTGTTTTCTGATTTATTTTTATATTACGTACTCTTTCTTTTTCTAATAAATATATCAATAATTAATATTACGTATTATCATTATTATAATTATCAAGTTTCAGTATACCGTGTTATATTATCATTGTTTTTTTTAACTATTTTTCTTATTTAAGTATCAACACTTTTGATTTCTTCTTCAACTAAGTCTTCTTTTTCATATTTACAGAATTTCCTTGGTTTTTCTATACCATAAGAAATCTTCAATACATATATATTTATGACGTAATTTTTCCTGATGAATAAAAGAATTTTTTATAAAATCGAAATAAAGCAACGTTCCGCAAAACGTATATTGCCAAGAAGTGTTACTTTATACTACGTTCGTTACATTGTTGATTGAACTGCTATTTCATTAGTTCTGCGATCCAATAAAATTTGGCAAACAACCTTTCATTGGAAATTTCGCCTTGTCTTTTTACAAACGACAAATTCCAAAAAAAGGTTGGTTTTTTTAACATACTAGGTGTTTTAAGAAAGAACCGTTAACGATATATCATCAAAAAGATAAAGTATTTTCGAGTGAAGGAAGGACACAACAGTTGCCTAGATATAATTGCATCTTTTTATGGGATATTTTACTTTAAAATTTTCGATCTTTTTCCCAGCCCATCCTTTTATATACTAAATCCCTTTTCTTTACCTAATAGTAGGGTGGCATTTAATTAATATGATTCAAAGCTCGAATTTTTGATGTGGGATGTAATTTATACTAATACCATTTTATTAACATTATTTTGGCGTAGAATAATATTATGTGGCTCGTATATTAGCATAATCATATTTCTCCACATTTATATACGCCGTCTAAAAATGAGCAAATTATAATTGTAACTATTGTTAGATCACAGTGATCGTTCATATAATGAAACATACACTGAGTCAAAAAAAAAAAACGAGCGAGAGCTTAATTGGTTTATTCTTTACCCGTTAGCGTCGACAATTTTTTCGTGCGTCAAATGAGTTAAGTAGCTAACGAGCAAATTGAATATCTTATTTATGTATAAGAGACGCAAATATCTTCATTTACGGAAAAAATAGAATACAAACTTGGTAGTTTTGCTTGAAGGTGAAAAGCTTTCCCACCCCGTAATCTTTTTTTCCTTTTGGGAGCGGTTCATATGACGACATGAGCGTTAATGTAGCACAGTGTTTTCATTTCGAAAATGTACCGGTATATTTCGCACGACGATAACCCAACTAGGTCTCAAAAATGTTTGTAAGAAACAATCAAAGCAGAAAAAGATAATTGTTTATATTGAAGTTTACTCTTGTTTTATTATTCTTTCTGTATATAAATGGCGCTTAGGTTCAGGTTATCATTATAATGGAATGATAAGATAAAGATAAAAATGGGAGTCTTGTATAAATGTCATTGACTTGCTATTCTAGAGGGGCCGTTATTTAAAGTAGACGGGGTTACGAGATATAGATTCGAAACGGACGAATCACATGCTAGTATTCGGAGTTGTATGGGTATATTCAAAGTACCAGGTATTTAAGACCGACCAAGTATAAAATGCAACCCATCTTTTCACAGACTTCTTTTTTGTTGCGAACAAAAATCAATTATAACTATCTCGGCTTCATATCCGGATACATTTTTCTTTCATCTTATCAAATACTGCTACCCCTTTTGTATACCAATGGTCGGACAAAATCCACACAATCGGTCCGAAGATCTTGGATTTCCTCTTTACATGACATTTTGTGCTGTAATAGCTGCTCTTTCGGGTACAACATCAATCACAATTTCTAATTACGAAAGAACAGTAGCTTTTGCCATTTGACATTAATTATTATTTTCCAATTCTGTATGTATTCATTACATCAGGTTTTAACGTTGGCTGGCATATTAGTAAGTATCAATTAAGTGTCTATACTTTTTTTTTGCTCCGCTTCATCCACGCTCTCGTTTTTTGCTGATCATCTTGTATCTGTTACTATGGTAATACATAGGCGTTCCTAACATGCCGCAGACCGTCATTACTAAATGCTCTGCTGGTACTGAGTATTATAATGGTCTCCCTTCCTGTTTGCCTATGAGCGATTTTATTTGGTAACTATCTAATTATATTATACATATTAGCGACTTATTCGTTGTTGATAAGTTTTGCTGACCACGTATACTTTTTTTCTTTTACTTTATAGGGTAAATATCGCCACAAATATCCGATATATTTCTCACGTTTCTTTTTGGCTAACAATAGTAACATTTAAATTTACCAATAGGGCTTCACTGTTGGTGCCTTTGCCCTTGGTGGTCTTGCTGGCAGTTACATCACAACTTATTCTAACGTTAAGTTCGGCCGTCGTCATAACATAATGATCTCTTGTGGCTGGACTATTCTTGGTGGTATTCTCTCTGCTACATCTATTAATATCGGCATGGTACAACATATTTTAAAAATAATAACGAAAAAATATACCGGATACTAATCTCTATATCAGCCTAACCAACAATATGATACTCACCATTATTTTTCTTCTCAAAATCATACGTATATAGTACTCTGTTGGTCGTGCTTTCGTTGGTATTGGTGCCGGTATGTGTGGCTCCTCTGTTGCTATTTACGTCTCAGAAATCTCAACGAAAAAGAGTCGTGGTGCTCTTGGCAGTTTGTTCGAATTGTTCCTTAACCTCGGACTTCTTTTGACTCAGGTCGCTGGTCGTTATATGGCTTATCCTCCCGTCTGGAGGGTTCTCTGGGTTATTCCTACAATTATTGCTGCCATTCAATTAGCTGTTTTGTTTTTCTTTACAGTAGAATGCCCACGTCGTCTTACCGCAGATGGTCAAGTTGACAAAGCTCGTGCTGTTCTTCAACGTCTTCGTCAGGGTGCTGACATCGATACTGAATTCCAAGCTCTTTTGAACGCACGTCAACGTGAAGTAGATTCTGGTTCCAAAAAAATGAATATCCTCGATATCATTCTCTGCAAGGATAGAAGCGTTACCTGGAATACTGTCATTGTCATGGTAGTTCAAGCTTCTAATCAAATTGGCGGCATTGGTCCCATGTCAGGTTTGTTTCGATATTCATTTTATATATTTATACTATATACATGACTAATCAGTATTTAACGTCTTTTTAATAAGCAATGAACTACAGCTAACAGCAATTTGATTTCATCTATTCTAGTTTACTCTGTTAACTTCCTTGCTAAAATATTTGGTGGTGATTTAGAACTTGGTACCAATATTTCAATTGCTAATGCTACCGCTAACATCATAGCAACTTTTATTGCTGTCATCTTTATGCACAAAGTTGGTCGTAAGGGTTTTATGGTTATATCTACCTTTGGTATGACGATCGCTTCTATTTTTCTTGTTATTGGCTCAGCTGTTGATCCTGGATCATAGCGTCTTGCTCCTCTTTCCATCACTGCTGCTATCCTTTTTACTTTTACTTATAGTATGGGTTGTGGTGTTATTCCATGGCTTATTGCTCCCGAACTTCTTCCTCTTTCCGCTCTTCCTCCGGGTTCAGCATTGGGCTGTCTTTCCAACTGGTTGTTCAACTTTGTTATTAATACTGTCTGGCCATACCAAGATGCCAATTTAGGCAATTATAGCTTTACTGTTTTTGCTGGTATCAATTTCCTTATTTTCTTGTTTGTACTGTTTTGTATGCCAGAAACAACTGGTAAAGACCTTGATCAGAAGACTGAAAACAACCCCAAGTTAGCCGATGAAGAACTCCATGGTACGGCTGGTTCGCCCAATGGTAGTGATGACTCATTCAATACCGATCGTAAAGTTAACAATGTTCACCACATTGAGAACGCTCATTAGAAAATGTTTATTTATTCCTACTAATACGGTTTCCTTTATGTCTGTATCAAAAATCGAAAATTACTTTCACTCGCCTACTATCTTATATTTTATGTTTTCCTATTTATATATTACCATTCCTTTTTTTTTATTCCTTCAGTAATTTTTTTTTGTATATTGATAGTGTTGTATAATAGCTTATATTTTTTTTTATCTTAGTTTATTCAAATTGGTTCTTATTCTTTCATCCTTTGCCCCTTATTTATATTTATTAACATCTTTTCTCGACTGTATTTCTTTATCACACACCATATTTCCTTCTTTAACATTTTGCCATTCAATACCTTCCTTGTATTCTTTCCCTTTTTTTATAAATCGACTTACGAAACTGCTTGCAAAAGCTATGACTGTATACTACTATAGTATCAATAATAAAATTGTTGAAAGCTGATCATTATATCCTGTTATATATCTCAAGTCCTACTTTTCATTTATATAATGCTACATGTTTTTTGTATATAAAAAAAAACCGAAACAACTTGCAGTGTTTTATTTTAATCACAATATTACTAATTACATACCACTATTCATTAATATTATTAACTTAATTAATACGTAGCAATTTATTGTATTTTTCATTATTATTATTATAGTTGATTAATGAGTGATATTCAAAAAGGTTACTGTATCCTCTAATTCTTCCGACAGTTGCAGCTTCTCTGACTATCATATTTTCATCTTGGTGTGCTACTAATACGTCATATTCGTTCGATTCATCACACTTATCCTTTCCTTGCATTTAAACTAGAGTATTAGCAAGCGGAAATCCCCAACGGTAGAACACTAACTTGATATACTGTGAACCGTCGATTACCTTTTTAAATGTTTGTTCAATTCATCCATCATATGCATGAAAGACATTGAATTATGCACCAAACATCTGCAATGATTTTCCACCATAGCTGAATCAATAAGATCAATAGTGAATTATATGTGATTTTCTTATCTGCATACTGCGGTTCCGCTAATTTTTAAATAAAAAAAAAACTTGGAGAACTTTGAGTTCGAGAAACGGTGAACCTATAAACTGATTTTAAAAATTATTCAATAAGCTGTTGATATTTTATTATCATTTTTTCATCAACCATTATGCGCAATTAAATCACTACTCTCACCAAAACCCCACTAATTCGCACGTTTCAATTCAAGTTCCAGAGGTATTACGTACGTAGTTGAATTAATGATAAAAATAGTAATTTTTTGCCGTGACAGACCCCAAGTTTTTTTTTGTTGGATTTAATCAGTAATAAGATATCGTATCAGTCTTTTCAAAACATTTCTGCTACTTTTTTGAAATCTTTGAAGAAAGATACCGAAAAATTTGTTAATGCTATGACTCTCAAGTGTGAAATCACAAGAAAAGCAGGGGTCGAACGCTGTGGCTCCAAAGCACGCATGCTTTGTAAATCCAATCGTGGTTGCAACGGGCGGGATTAGTTTGTCAGCGAGACCGTTAAAGATAGCATTTATATCGAATTACTGAAATCAATCGTATTGCTGATTAACTGTTATTTTTATTTAGATGGTAATGATAGAACTGAGGAAATGGAGTATAGTGGCGTTAGCAACCTCGCGTATTCTCGCATAACACGATTTTATAACCGTACGTATTTAATATTGTTTAGTTGATAGTCGTGGAAGTTGAACTTAATGTACTTAGATCCCACCCACTTTTTTGATATGGACACCAATTTAACCAACTGAAAGGCTCTCTTTGAAGAAGAAAAAACTTTACATAAGTAAAGCTGAGTCTTATAATGAGAGAATATTTTTGGAAGGAATGTGAACAAGGATAACATCCCAAACGGCAGCCGCTACGTCAATTTATTGACTCTATGCATTTACAAGTCGACTATCTTTGTAGACGTTGCGGCACTAACTCTTTCGTCGTATTTGAATCTGAAATGGCGTTTAATCCGTTGCAACAAACCACCAGGATTGGAAACAGTAAGGTCTAATACAGATATATGGAATTAATCTAGCGAACAACATACGTACTGGATAGATTTTGATACTATATGGTATATGTACGTAGAACGTGGTTTTACGTTTTTACAGCTTCTTGGGTGAGCTTGAAACAGTGAAAATGCGAGCCAGGCGTTCCTTAAAAGAATAAAGATTTCCCTTGTAGAAAGGGAGCGTGTAAATCCCGCATTGAACTTTGGAGGAGGTTCGTTTTGTAATTCTAATGTGCTCCACATGTGCTAATTGATAATGCCACGTTTAGCTGACAGGAATGGTGTTAAATGAAATGTAATTAGAGAGCGTGAAACAACAGATAAAAAATGCGCGTACGTATTATGATCCTCAGCATGTTTTAAAGCCTGTGCGCGAATTGTAAGATATAAAGATAAAGTGAACTGATGTCTTCTTAATCTAATACTAATTTTACTGGTCACTAGTAGTACCGATGCACTTCACTTTAAAGATCGTTCATCTACCGCAAGTTCTATTACGTCAGCGATATACAAAAAATTTCCCTTTGTAAAAAAAAAGTACAGATGTCGTTATTAGTCCAAACTCATTTAACAATTCTCCAGTTAAATATGTAAGTTTATACCGTTTAAAGAATAACATTAACTTATATATAATCTAGCTAATAACTACCGTCTTTGTTTATAAACACACTACTGTACAACTCCGAATAAGTGATGGCTCGTCAAAATGCAAATATTCTAGTAATGATCATAACAATCCTTATAAAAGCAATAACAGCAACACCGTTACGTATAAACAAAAATACTTACTTTTATTATAATTATGATGCTGAAGAACAAAAAGAAGTCGAAAAGAGATACGTATTCATGAAAAGGAAGATGAACTTCATGATCTACATAAAAAGTAGAAATTAGCGGAAGAATTTACATATTAATTGTCAAATAAATAAATTGTTGCATTGTACTATTTTTTCAGTTTTAACTTTCAATACGTAGATGGCATCAAATCACTTTTCGTGTGTGACTTTAGGTCTATTTTTTGGGTGCAGATTGCTAATCACTTCTTCTTGACCGCATCTGCGTAACTATTATCTTTAAAACAATAGGCCGAGTATAAGCAGCACTATGATAGCGATATAGTATGTTCCTGATAAAAGCGACATGCATGGAAGGTAACTAGTAATGAGTCCGCGATTTGGTTAATTTGGAAGATAAATAATAAAAGAAGAGACAATAGAAAAACTTTGAGACTCGTTATTCTATTCGATAAAAAGATTGAAGATTTGAATAAAGTTTCTTTACAATTACATTTCCAACAGCTCATTTATACTTTTTCTATAGTATAAATGAAGTGGACTGAGTTGGCAGTGGTTGTCGGGATTCTTTTTGTCAAGCCTTTATCCTAAAATGATTATTATGGACTTGACATTACCATGTAGTAATTTTTTTTCTTTTGACTTAGTTTGATGAATAACACATAGAATATGTCGCTGCTTGATCATACTCTTTTTTTTTCTTAGATTTAAGATCCGTACACTTCCATATTATTGTGTTATGTGAATTTATGGAATGTTATGTTAGAATAAGACCTTGAGTAATATATACTATACATATTGTCGAAGACTGAGTATATTACAACGTATTTTACGTGGATCTATACTCACCAGCCATGGTTGCTATCAGTTAGACTCTAACCAAAACCAAAAGCTAATGTCAAGTGGACGTTTTTAACAATAGTACGGCTCTTTGACGCCAGTTATTGCTAGTTCTACTGAGAATGCTACAGATAGTGATTGCTAAAGATAGACAGAAGAGAATGAGATGTGTTTAAAGGTTACGTTTAATTCGTCAAATATTAAATATAAGCTGCTAAGTTAAAATTATTTGATTGGGAATAGTATATAACCCAAATTGGAATTTTGACTACGCCACAGTAAAAACATTGTCAAACAATCTAATTTTGATTATACGCCAAATTAAGATCGTTCCAATGCCAAATAGAACGAGTTGAAAATCAAGGCGCGTCAACCATTAAGAAAAAGCCTGCTTCTCTCAGGCAGAAGGGAGTAGACTGGGATGGAGCCACTTGGGATGGAAGTAAGTGAGGCAGTATTAAAGTCTAATAACAATGTGGTTTTTTTTATGTTTGTTCCACTCTTCTTCTTTATTAACATAACATTCGTCCTATTATGTATTTATTGTGCGGCTGATTATTCTACATCTACAATATAGTGTATAATAATATACTAGGCGACCCGATCAAAAAAGCCATTCAACGTTACTTTTCTGTATGATTCATTATGAACAGCAAAATATTATAGTTTAAGCTAAGCTAAAAAAAATCCCAGGAGTGGTGGATGGTTTTAGAAACCAGAATTATACCGCTTTATTACGTTGATCATGCAACGTAACAGCTTTGGTAAGATAACTAAAAAAAATCAGAGTTGACAAAACAAACAAAAACAAAGTTTTCCATGTCAATCAGTATAAAATAAAAAATATTATGTTTATCAAATTGAATACAGATAAAGAAAAAAATGGCATGTACTGTATTAGATTATCATGTTGATTTGAAAAAAATATAATAATAATAATAATATACTAATACGTAATAATAATAATAGAACGAGACAACATTAAGAAACTATAACGAGCGAGAGAAACCGAAAGGAATTATCTTTTATTGGGGGGGGGAGGGGTAAATGGTAACTGTGCATTATTATGATTATCTTGGGATAGCTCCTCCTCCTGAATCTGGTCGCTGGTGCTGTTGTTGAAGATAGTTTGGATATCCAAAAGATGAAGTAGATGCTATTGTTGTTGACAGAGGCCCAGGAGGTCCGGAATGATGTTGTGAAGGAGGGGGAATAGCAGATGCTAATCCACCATATGTCTAATAGAAAAGATACAATATTAAAAAAATGAGTTACATATATTGCTTTTTTTCCCCTCAAAAAAAATAAAATAAAATGCACACAACGTCCATCTTGTTTCTTTTTTCTCCTTCTCCGAGCATTTATAAATCAATCCCTTTGCGATTTATTAATTAAAAAATAAACTTACTCCGGTATTTGAAGTGATATCTTTATTTACTTGTTGCTGTTGTTGTTGCATACGAGACATGGAAGCGGATGGCTCGTTTGTATTATCCATCGTATCAGGTGCATTTAAACAAGATTGTATTAAATTTTTCCCTTCAGGTTTTGTAACAAGGGGTTGAAGTTTCGGTGTAGTGAATGTGTACACCAAACCTGTTTCAGATACTACTAACAATAATACCTGGGTTCCCGTTAAAGTACTTAATTCATATGCCTAAATAATGGAAACACATGTTTATCAGCTTTATTGTTTGCTGGCATGGTAGTCTACAATCACAAAATCAACAAATATACCTTTTTCATTATACCCGCTTTCCGTTTTGAAAACGTAATATGACGTCGAGATTTATCTTCGATGTATTCGATCTTGATTTTACGTCGTCCACTGCGCTTACTACCTGGTTTGCTTCCATCATCATCTGAATCATCATCGATGTCCTCGTTATTATTAATATTATGTGCTGTTGTCAATGGTGTAGTGCGTGCTGGTTTTGCGGCAGTAGCAGCAGCGGCCGCAGCAGCATGTTGTTGTTGTTGTTGTTGTTGTTGTTGTTGTTGTTGTTGAGCGATTAAATAAGCTTGTTGTTGAGGTTGATAATAATTGGAAGATTGTTGCATGATGTAAGAAAAAACAAATTAAAGTTGGCCTATGCGTAATAATATTATATATGTATATAGATATTTGTAGAATGCACAATTTTACTGTACCAAAGTAGTCGCACACAGATACGTAATGATAATAATATAATAACAGTTATATATATATATATATATATATATATGCGTGTGTGTGTGTGTGTGTTATTTGTATGTGTATAGGTTGGTGATGGAGCCGGGAAGAAAAAAAGTAGTTGAAAAGAAAAAAGATAAAAAAAAAAGAAAGAACTTGATTTGAGATCGTCTTTGCCTTTTTCTGTTGAGCTTTTTTTTTTTTTTTTTGCTTATATGTTCAAATTTTACAGATAACTGTTTAACAGATATGTATCCACACACGCACGTTTGAACCGCCCAAAATAGGAGAAGAAAACAAAACAATAATATAAAAAATTAATAATAAAAAGGGGTTTATATGGTTATTTTTCGTTGCTGGTGTTGTTAGGGGAGAATAACCTTTTTTTTTAAGAAATAAAAGGGAGACCCAAAGGAGCCAAGAAGAAGGGAAGAAAGAGAGCAAGAAAAAAAACGATAGTTTGGGTAATTGAAGTTTTTTTCTCATAAGGTTTGGGCTAGGTATTGTGAAAGACAAAAGATAATTATTGTGTAATACAGAAAAATGTGATTTCCTACTTTTTTCCCTGTACAACTTTATCTGTGCTTGCTAGTCTATCCTTTGTCTTTTGACCTGTTCATCTTGCTCCTGCCGTTGTTGCTGCTGTAGTTGTTGTGAGGAGTATACTATGGATGATGATGATGATGGTATTGATACTGATGGTATTGTTGTCAACGAAGAAGATTCTGGATAAGAAATAGACGGGGTTATCATATTATGATTATTTTGTTGTTGCTGTTGACGTTGTATCAATTTCAAATGAGCACAATAACGTTCCAACAATTTACATAGAACACTATGGTCTAATGGTTTTGGTAAAACATCTGTCATTCCACTCATTATATATTCACGAACATCACTATCGGCGGTATTGGCCGTCATGGAAATGATGGGTGTCCATGTATCATGTTGTCGAATACTCCGAGTTGCCGAAAGGCCATCCAAATTTGGCATCATGATATCCTATGTATACAAAAATAAAAATAAAACCATTTTTTTTAAAGCTCAAAATTTTCAGTAATGATAATAGGTTTTGAACAAAAAAAAAAAAAGAATAGAACCTACCATCAGAACTATATCGTAATCATGAGAAACAATCTTGCTGCAAGCTTCAATACCATCCACAGCCACATCAATTGTACATCCAGCCAATTGTAATAAACGGGTCGATATCCGTCTAAAGATAGAATCATCATCAACCAATAATACTCTTGGTGGTACCGACCAACCCGGAATTAATAATGATGTAGCGCGCGGTCGTTTGGCCGGGGTAATGGTTTTCATAAATCCCGTTGTTGCTGCTACCACTCTTGTTATTGCAGGATCATTATAATCATTTACTACAGCATCAGTAGCCATACCACTTGTACTGTTATTTTTTGGAAATACTTTTGCTGTTGGCTCTGAGGCTGTCGTTATTGTTTCATTGACATAAGGCTGTGAACAAATAGTCGGTGCTGTGTTTTGGATTGATGATGATAACAATGATGTCGCAGTAGCAATATTAGATGATGTTGATGATAATGATTTAGAGGAGATAGAAGAAGAAGATATGGGTATAAATGTTTGCTGTGTTTGCGGTAAAAAACTATTATTGCTATTATTATTATTGGAGTTAGTAGTATCGGTTTTAGTATGACTGTCATTTTGTTGTTGTTGTGGAACATCATATGACGACGACAACAATGGTGCTTCTGAATATATAATTTGTTGTGCTGATTCAATATGCTCGCTAATCTGTTTAATCTGTTGATCTGAGTGTTGTGCAACTTGACCATACGACTCAAGCACCTGGTGCACGCCAACACCACCACTACTACTGATGTAGTCTTGTTGATCTTGTTTAACTGTATATAAATACAACTGTTAGGTTTGTACATTATAAAGTCATCAGACAAAACAATCTGGAGTAAATGTCTACAGTGAATATATAAACTGGGGTACACTGATGGCTGGCGATAAGGGGATATAATATACAATACCTTGTTGTTGTTGATGTGTTGCCATGATACGAGTTGCAAGTTGATTCATAAATTGATCTTGAGACACTATGTATTTTTTTACGTTAGCCACTGTTTCTATGATACCATTGTAGTCATGATCAAGTCCTTGTAAATGATTAGTGAAACTTGTTTGCTGTTGCTGCAGTTGTTCAATTTGTGACTGCAGCCGAAACACAACGGATTTCAATTCGTCACTTGTTGCTTTATTTGCTGATAACGAAGTACAAGGAGATGTCGATGCTAATGCTGTCGTGTTATTAAAGTCACTACTGGCTGTTACTGATAACACTGATGTTGTTTTTTGTTCATGAGAAATGGAGCTGGTATTGTTATTGATGGTAGCACCAAAAGAGGTCCGTGCCACAGAGGATTTAGTTGTCGTCTTGCGCTAATTCAAAAGAAAGTTATTTCCAAAAGCATCTTTACACCTGTTACAGTATTCCACCTTTTCCTTTTTTTTTCTGTCTATATAATCTTCCTCTTTTTTTTCCTCTCTCTTTCTCATATACTTTCTTCAACTGATGAATGTATTTACCTTTATACCATCTAACAAATCTCTTCGATTATATTGGAAATGTGAATGTTGAAACTCCCATGACTTTTATATAAAAGTAATAAACACGTTTTGTAAGATTTTGCTTTTTCTCTATTTCTTTTTTTGTACGCATTAAATGTAAAGATATAATATATTACTCTTACCTGGTCACCATAAGGCCGCTGACCATCTTCTGAATTACGTACTTTATGAAAATCGTATTTATTTAATTGTCTTACAAAGCTTGCAAAATTACAATGTTTAAAATGCTTTGGTAAAATAAGACGCGCAAACTCGCTTGGATCTCTGACAACAAACGTTGTTCCTTCCATTCCCCACGTCAATATATCTGTGTGAGAATCTTGTTCCAACATTCTATATGATACATTTGTGTATAATAAAGAAGTATTAGAAAGTTGGTATTTTATTATTGTCATGTTGGTCAATGGTTGCTGTCCGTTTTTTTCTAAGCATAATAAGTTTTCGACTCACCGAAATAACTTCTTAACGAATTCAGGAATGCCAATGGGAGTATTGTCAGTTTGTAATGTACTGGTAGTCACATTGGTAGCTTCTGTTGTTTCCATATTGATAATAGGTTGAATCTGCATAATTCTGGCCGTTTTTTTTTTTAAAAAAAAGAAGTGTGAAATGGTGCAAAAAAAAAAAAAGAAGTGTGATTATGTAAAAGATAAAAACAGTTTACGTGTGTGTTAACACTATTGAAAGTAAAAGAGTAAAGAGAAAAAAAGAAAAAGAGGTAATATATATAATACAGCAAAAAAGCGCGTGTGTGTTTATATATATATGTATATGTATATGCTGTTGTTATGCTGTGATGTGTGTAAGTACCACTATACTAATATACTACAATTACTACCATATTAATTTTATTTGTGTTTTTTTTGTTGGGTTGTTTTAGAGTAGTTTATGAGAAAAACATTTTTAATTACTTTTTTTTTTCAACAGGACGGTTAAAGAAGTATATGTACCTGACTCTGACAAGTTAAAAGCAAAAAGGAAGAAAGAATAACAACAACGATTCTCAAAAAAAAAAAAAACGCCCTTCCTTTAACAATGCAAAAAGTATGGCCTAAAACGCGGGCAATCAAACCTTTTTCTTTTTGCTACCCCGCACTCCCTTCATAATTTTATGTGTAGCCATTATAAAAAAGTTTAATTGATAACTCGCATGCACATACACAAATATCTCCCGTGTGATGTGTGTACCGAACCGATCCGTTCGTATCCCCTTGCTGGGCTTTTTTTTTTCATGTCATTGGTGAGGATGGTTTATATATTTACATGATTCCTCAAAAAATCGAGAGAAAGTGAATTACTTTTTGCTGTTGCTGGCTCATTTTATAGAGAACTTCAATTTTGTTCATGCCATGATCTTTTTTTGTATAAAACTACTTTTCTTCCTCCCCTCCCTTTATATATTAAAGTATTAGAAAAGATTAGGTGCAGAATTTAGTGTGCCGTGCATGCGGAGATTCTTTATAAACATTTCCCTTGAAATTGGTACTCTCAAATTCTCTGTTTTATATGTTACATCAATTACACGTATGATGACATCTATATGATGTAAATAAATTACTACAAAATATTTTCGTAATAAACAGTTCAAATGCACAGATAGAATAGCTAGATCCTAATTTCCTATCTACCATTGACTATTTGAAACTGAAACCAGTGTGCACAGAGCTCTTGCTCTTGTCACCATAATCGTTATGGTAACGCAATATTCTCTTCCGTTTCCTGTGTTACCATACCAAACCTAATTTAACATCAAACTTTTTTAAACTTTATTTATTTGATCTCCTTCATATTTGTTTAATTAACCCTTTCTGTCAGGAAAAAAAGAATGGTCATCCTAAAAAACAAAACGTGATATTCATGATCATTATGTAAACGTTTGTTTCATTTCTATACATCCTTCATATTACAATTGGAAAGAGTTACATAAATAGTTATAAAAGTGATAGTGGTGCAACATCAACAACAACAATATTTTTGTTCAAACCATACAAAATGATTATATGTTACATCAATTATTAAGAGATTATATTATGTAACATCAACCCTTCTCATTTATTAACTTTATATTGTTTTCCCGCCAAAATGGAATAATTTCATTATTTTTTGTGCAAACATTAACTACGTAATATGAAAAATAATAATATATTAATTTTTAAGATAAAGAAATGTCATTAAAGGTCGGTGGGATGGTCTTTTATATGATCTATCGTTTCCACTGTTTTTTTATTATTATTTTAATTTTTTTGATAATTTATGCTGAACAATCGCATATAAAATAAAAAGTGGCGTAATTATCTATATAATTTAAGAAAAAGGGTTGTTGTTAATGAGATATGTCCTAAATAGTTTTAGTGCCGTAGATGAGGTTCTCCAAAGGAGATAGTGTTTCTCCGCAAGGATTTTAGATATAAAGTAAATATTCTCAAGGATTAAGGGTAAATATAAATTACCTTTAGTGCTTCAACTGTAGATAGTTCATTTCCACAATACACCATTATAAAAAGAAGATGTAGTAATACATGAAATAAAAAACTAATAATTATTAATTATTTATGAAAAGGCTCCATACTAACTTTTAATAGCTATATACTTTAACTTTGTCTTCCCCAGTTTTGTAATTTTTTCATGGACTCTTTAGGAAATTCACTAATGCCTTTCAAGACATATCCGACAATTTATGTTGGTGCTACGCATTTTAATAATTATATTGGACTTCACCGCTTCATTGAATAGTATTCCGCCAAGATCAAAGGTAAATGAATTCGAGGGTATTTTTTTTTTCCAATAGATTATGTCGAGAGATTAGTTTTTCTAGTTTTATATGAGGTTCCTTCTGCTCGACGTTTCCTTGATTTTTTTTAAAACTTGTAATCTTGGTAATATAGTCGGGGCTCTCTTTTCTGATATTAAATCATTGATTGAACTATAAACCGTTTACCGTGTATATCGCCTGTTTTTTTTTGCCACAATTATCAACATCATCATTCTTCCCTTTGTCTTACATATAATTACTGTTGTTCTTGTTGTATAAAAATTGTGTGATCGTTAATCATGGACCACTACACCCACATGATCCAGCTGTAAACATTTTAATCGATTCAGTCCAAATAATCCAGCCAAGACATAATCAGTTTCTAGATCTGTTGTATTTTGTGTTTCAAAATAATTCTCAAATACAGTACAGATATTTATTTTGCTTGAAAATATTGTCCCATATGAAGTACTTCGTAATGTACAAATGCATGCGTTATTTATTATTCACGTATATAAAGATATATCAAATTTTGAAAGATGTGAGACGAAAACGCTTGTACACCAGAAGGTGTAGTAATATCATCGGATGACACCAGATGACAGCAACAATATCACTGGATTAAGACACACCATTTGTAATGAATCATAAGACTATTTTAAGTACGTACGGGATTAACAAATTTGATGAACGATGGGTATTCATCATTTAAGAACCAAGACAAGCTTCGCAAATGGATGGTGGTAAGCTATCGATTTATGTATAGTAAACTTTTAAGGAGGGAGTGGATGAACCCATATCTGAAGATTTTGAGATTATACTGGCTAAGTAAAGGTACTAACAAGATATTGTGATCATTTCTGTTTCAATGTTGTTCATGGCGCTGTTGGTAATTGATCATATAAAGGTGTGTGGTACTATGGTGAATATAAAAACATATTTATACATGCTATATTAAGTTAACCTTGTAAAATATTCATTTAAGCTTTTTTTTTCATAATTAGCCAGCTACCATGCCAAAAAAAAAAAAAAAGAAAAGAAAAGATAACAGCAATAGACAAAATTATTTATACTTTTATTACTTAATTTTTTTTTGAGCGAAGATAGATAGCAAAAAAAGTGAGGAATGTTTGAATATCTATATGAAATTATTGAATTTAAAGTGGATTATCATAATAAGGTCGAATTTCCTTATTCAAAACGCTCGTCATGCGATTCGCAATTTCAATGATTTCACGCATATTTTCATTGTTGCTTGCAAGGAAGTCTTCTGCTGTCCAAGTAGGTGCTTCACCAACCTGTAATAACAAGTTTTCAGCAAATCTATTCACCCAAGATTCACGATATGCCGAGAACTTGTAAATGACACGACTGATATCAGATTCTTTTAATTCCACAGGCAAATCGCGACCATCCGTTGAGACATTCATGCGTTGTACATCCCATACATCATCGCGTCCGACTTCAAGAATCCAATCATCCATTGCATAAACCCATTTGGTCTTTTTCGTAACCAGCCTAGGATGATAGTCTCGTGAATTGGGTACAAAGACAAAGTTATTCGAATCTGGATCCAGTGATAAGTTTTCAATAAATTGACCGTGGGGCGTATTTAAGTCGTCCATAGTATTAAAGCGTTGTGCACTTTGGAGCTTTAACTCCCAAGAATAATCATTTTCCAAATCTGCGCAGCTAATATTGACAATGTCTTTGCCTTCTGCAATCAAGTTCCATAAACCGACACGTCGTTCGCTTGTAAAGTTGGTAATAATAGTTGTTCGCCATTTATCTTGCGCAGTAGGCGCAGTTTGCTGCGCGCGACGCGTCCATGTCGATGGTTGCTGGACGAATTGAGGGTATTGATCCGCTTCAATGGTATAGGTTGTACGAGGTGAATCGGTAAATTGAATACACTTGGAAGATAACCATTCAAAGAGAGGTTGCATGTTTTCTCTTGTTTTTTCAATGCATGGAGCCAAAATACTTTTAAATCTGTCGTCACGAAAATAATTATTCGCTATTACTTCCAATGAAAAAGGATTAGGCCGTTTTGGATAGTCTGTAAGGACAATCTGACCAAATCGAATCTTCATTTTAATTTCTTGTTGCGACAATCTGATACTGCGCAAGCCCATTTCCAGGACTTCAATCATTTCTTTCGCGTTGCGTTCATCCAAATGACGCATCTCTTTGGATAATCCACTATCAGTATTATCGTTGTCTTCGTTTGCATCATCATCGAGATCAATCAAGTTTCGCCGTTCTGGAATAGAATTAACTAAAGGATTAACAACACCTGTCGTCACACCTTCCAGCAATCGACAATTTGACATGATCAATTGTTCTTCACCTTTCGAGGAATATCTTGGAGTAACATAATTTTGTGGTAAACGACGGAAATTGATTATCATGTTTTTCTTTGGTTGCTTAAGGAATTTACGAATAGCAAATTCAGGTAATCGAGCATTCTTGAGATACAAATTACGCATACGTGTCGCAGCCATCCTGACATTTTCTTCATTTTCACCAGCAATTTGAACTACATTGGTCGACGTGTTATAAAACATATAACTCTTACAATCAGCCCGAATCTTGTTCAAGTATTCTTCTTTCATACCGAGAACTTGGGTCATTGGGATGTTGTTATCAGGAATTGGTACTGTGGCAGTATGAGGTTGCGGGAGTTGGGGAAAACCTTGGTAGCTTCTTTCTTCCAAAGCCCTGGCCTGTTTACGTTCAGCTCGTTGTCTTTCTTTTTTCGTCAATTCGCGTTCCGGTTTACCCCATTTCTTTGTCTTACGGCGTGATGAATCTTGATGTTGATGTAAACGTTGAACAAGCAAATCCAATAATTGCTTGGCATGATTAATGGAATCTCGATCGCCCCAAATGTCCACTTGGTGTTTAGATTCATTGTATCTCAATGAGGACTTTGTTTGTTGTCGAATTTCTTCAAGCTTGATTTTGTTTTTACCAAAGACATCAAATAAAGTGAATTCGGGAGGCAACATCCAACAATCGTCTGCTGCTTGATCCTGGCCGACAACATTTTCTATATGATCTTGAACAGGTGGATAATGATAGTTGTCATAATTATCACCAACACCACCAGCTGTCAACCCGACTTGTTGTTGGCGAACATTATTGTCAGGAATTATGTGTGGATCGCGCCAATTTTCTTCAGTATCTTCCACTTCATAATCAGGGTCATAAGGTACTTCTGGTTCAAGCATTATGTGGTATTTATTTTTTAAGATGCAAAATAAAAGTTTGAATGTGTTTTATACAAGGAAAATTAAGAATGACGAAAAAGTTTTAAAAAAAGTGAGAGAGTTTAGACTGAAACAAAGAATTTATTTAGTTCAGACTAAAATAGGAAAAAAAGAAGAATAGTCATTAATCCTCCTTTTTAACCTTATTCTGTACATGAAGATGATTGTTTGTATGATTCTGAGTAGGTGTATGTTGCTGTTCTGGTCGTAGTTGTTGTAATGACATTAAAGGTACATTATCATCTTCATCTTCACTTTCCCATGATGAACCACCCGATCCATAATATTCATCTCCTCCACCTGACAAGTCAAATACACTATTTTCCATCCAGCGAGTTTGATAATGTCTTTGTTGTCGCGTTTGATATTCTTCATCATCATGAATTGGTCTTGAAACTGTATCTTCACCATCATCACTAACACAACTACCAGAATCATAATAATCTTCTACTGAATCAATGGATCGTCCATCACATTCATCGCCATCCAATTGTTCCAAATGTTCCTGCTCAGGGTATTGTTGATATTGCTCATCAATCTGTTCCTTTTGTTCTGACTCATTGAACATGCCCATACGTTCTTCTAATGTAATTTCACGCACCAAATAACCTTCTGAATCTCGTCTTACCAATCGATTTCTATTTTTCCTTATTTCACGATCTTGTTGACGTTTATATCGTTTTGAAAAAATAGAAGGTCGTAAATCATCTGGATCACGTGGTGGCCAACAGTAAGGTAAGCGTGGATCTGTACCTGATCGAACAGGAAACACTAATCCATCACTTGTAGGTCGTTTAGGCCATAACCATAAGAATGGGTTATTACCCAATACGGTACAAATGTTTCGATAAAATCCAATATCAAAAGGGTATTTTATCTATTTATATATTTATACATGTAAGTCTCAGTCATTATATCATTAATTATATAAAGACTATAGAAATAATTTCGTACCGGCATAATTTTGCCTCGTTTGATAAGTGTCTTAACTTTACTACGTTCCCAACTTTCCACAGATGATTGATTTCTTGCCATACAATACATGTGATATACACTTAAAACACCAACACAAAATAATACCACAAATGCCAATATAAAGTTTAGTACTAAAAACACAATTTCGGTTGTAGTTGGTTCTGCATGAAACTAAAAAATGTTGTCAATTAAAAATAAATATTCATAGTCTTTTATTTTAATCCCAAAAAAAAGCAAAAAAAAAAAAAAAAAAACTTACTCGAAAGTGTCGAATTTCATCCATAATAACACGTACTCGCCATATAAGTAATCCAAGTGCATAACTACATGCAATATCAACATAAATAATGAATCGGACAAAGTGTGGATAATTATCATGACCGACACAATTAGCAATCCACGGGCAATGGTGATCCATTTTTAATACACATCGACGACAATAACGACAATGATGTGTTCGTGGTGGTTTATAATTTTTACATGTTTTACAATATCTTGGTCCAGTAATTCCAGTATCTGTTGCTGATAATCCTTCTTGTGGTTGTAAGGTCGAGTAAGGTGGTTCCTAAAATATAATTAAATTAACTTGTGTGAATATATATTGTTCTTCTCTCTTTCTGATTCCTAAACAATGTTGTATGTATTAAAGCTTTTACCCATCCTTGAGGTACTGGACCAGGATCTGTTGTACATGCCAAATAATAATTATAGTAAATCATAAGAACAAGTAGATTGAATGGAATTAACGATTTGGCAGCTTTAATGGACCACCATCCCATAGCAGGTAAAAAAATAAATATTTGCGATGAGTAAGCGATGGTGGCGATCAAAAGTGATACACCCACTATAAACACTCGACCAGGAATGGAATCAAGCATTTATATTTTATTACTAATTCTATTATGTATAAAAAAAACAAGTATATGGTTTTAGTTTGTTAAAGAAGAAATGAAAAAAAGGGGAAAGAAGGTTTAACAAATTAAGAAAACTATAAATAGTCGTCAAGGAATAACCTAAAAGAGGTGCACTCATTGGAGCACAGATGGTCGGACCGGAGCTTCCGTTTCTTGGTAACTGACGTCAATAAGGATAATTTGAAACTATGCAGAAATATAAAAAAATTTTATTCGTTGTTGTTGTTAGTAGAATTATAATGGTTGGAAAGCAAATAACCATTTTTTGTATTTATTCAATGTTGTTGCCAAAAGAACTTAATATATCAGACAACACATTTTATAACCCTTTCTTCTCTATCTCATAATAATAATAATATTATTATTATTTATCAGATGAAGCAGAGGTAATTTATTATATAAACAAGTATTAAGTTTATTTATCTTCTATTATAGCTAAATAAAAAGAAATGAGTAGACAGTTTAGATAACTAAAAAGTTGGTTGAATTTACACAATAATATACATTGTTCGCAGTAGTAGTATCAGTAGTAGTGTGTACACTTTTAAATTTTGTGTTGTGATATATTACAATGTATACAATAGCTGACAGTAATAACTGGTTTATACGTAAGTATACTGATAGGGGAGAAAATGACGACAATGCATCGAAAAAAATAACGTCATTAATTGTATCAATATAGTTAATATATCTTGATTCCGTTTATTCAGTCTTTATGTTACAAATACAAAGGTTTAAAAAGAAAAACATTTCATATTTTATCACACAAGAAATGAAGATAACAAGTTTTTATATATTCTGTTGAGTAAATATCTTGGAGATAGAATATTATTGTTCACACTATCACAAAATATTTATTCATGATCAAATCGAATTTTCTTTTCCGATATAGTTCGTCGTCAATCTTTTTCATTTACGTAGTTTAAAATTTATATTTATTAAATGGAAGAATCAGTGACCGGCGCCTTTAGGCATATGGTCGCTTCCTTGCGGTACGGACGCTGAGAAAAATAATTATGAGAAGAGAGAGGAGAGGGCCTATAACTGAAAAATTCCAGTAAGGAAAAAAGTTATGCTTGTGTAGGTGTGTGAGATGAAGAGTGACGAGATGAATTATGCGAAGGTAATTAATATATATAATATATATAGTGTAATAATGAAAGGGAGGAAAAAATAAAATACAAAAAAGAAAAAAAAACGGTATACGTAGTGTATGTAGTGGAGACTAAGCTAGTATATAGGGGGTAGAGATCACTGTTCATTCTGTGCTGTGTTGATTATGGGTAATTCCAAAGCTTCATCTGGTGCTGGCTCGTCCACATCAAAAATTTCATTTGGGCGACCAAGGATATCAATTTCTCGTAGGACGCGAATGAATGCAGGCCAGACTGCTTTCCATTTTCCTGATGATAAACCTATCTCAGATTTCGGAGGTGTGTTGTTGATTATGAATTCTAGTGGTTGTATAGAGGATGTAAGCGGTAGTATACACCGTATTTATTTGTAACGTCTGGGAGCAAATTTGTTAAAAGAGGGCATGTTGAGTAATGTTTCCGTTTAGCTTCTTTGTAGCCACACCGATAATTCTTAAGAGGATAGGAAGGTAGCTAATGCATGCGCCATTTAATAAGTCGATGTCGATCTTTTAAGAAAGCTGATAAATATAAAATTGGGTCAATAATACGTTTATTTCGCATGTATTTAATGGTTTTGAGTCGATTCCTCCTGAAGATATATTCTTCACGTTTTTCATTGATAGCCTTGGTGACCGGAAATTTTGGTGGGTTGAGATTGTTGCGTAATGTATTATAAAGTTGATGGAGAGGATTGTCGATAGTAATTTTCCTCCATTGCTGATCTGGTTGATGTTTATCCCAGAGAAAAGAGAGCTCGGCTGATCTGGCCATAGTAGAGGTTGGCAATGTTGGTAATCTGGATGCAAACTTAAGCCGTAAAGTACGTGCACGTATTTTCATTGATGGTAGGTCTGCCAGAACCATTGGTACAATTGTTGCTGACTGTTTAGAAACCTTGTGATTTAATACAAGCATTTTGGGCGTTATCAAGTTTAGTGAGTTGGTTTGTTGATAAAGCTGCTATGGCGATTCCGTATTCTAGTACTGGCCGTATAAAAGTACGGTATGACCGAAGTGCTGGCCATAATCCAATGCCATATAGGCGAATGCCCAATTGACGAAGTGGACCCATGTTTCCTGTTGCTTTAGAAGAGCGTTGATTTACTAGCTGGTCTATATCAATGCCACTACTTGTAAATGGTATACCAAGATATTGAAAAGTTTTGGTACGTAGTCGGAATAGGCTGGTTATACATAAAGTATGTGGTTGGTGATGCTGATTCACTACACTGTTGGTTGTTTCAAGAATTGCGCACTTTAAAGGATGCCATCTATAACCAAGATCTCGTGAGTGTTGTTCAGCTCTTTTTCATTTATAGCTTCCAAATCTTCTTTTAATTTTTTTTTATAAATCAATTGTTGAACAACAAACACTCCTAGTATACACTATCGATAATGTTTGAAATATTTGATTAAAAGATTGACTCTTCCTCTTTATTATGCTTGTACTAGAATATAAATAAAATGATACGTATATAGTATGTATTTGATATTTATACATGATTTAATGAGTGATCTTCTTTAAGAATTTGAGGTTTGTATTACCAAAAAAAAAACTAATCAAGTATATAAAAAAAAGATTCATTGTTTTTTTACGTAATAACTTAACAAGGATAAAGAACAACAAAACCCGGGATTCTTTATCCAATTTTAATAAAAAAGAAAATAGACAAAAAGAAAAACGCCATTTGTCCATAAAAGTGCCACAAGCTACAAAAAATGACCCCTTAATTTTTTTTCTTTCGTGGCAAAACAAATAATATGTAATTCAAGCTAAAAAAAAATCTTTTTCGATAGTTTAATAAGCTCACAAAATAAGAAATAAAATAATATGTTTGTCTGTGCGTGTTTATTATTTTAAAATTTAATATTTAAATTATATATTATTAATATCGTAAACAACAAAAAATAATAATTAATAACATCATCATTCTTTCTAATCAGTACTATCCATCAATCGTTAATCAATCTATCTGTATGTACGTATCAGTATGTCTGAGAAATAAAAACCTTTTTTTTTTTATCTCCCCTAACCTCCTACGTACTACTGTATAAATTGAATCCACTCCCCCCAACTACATTGATCCCTTTTTTTTTTTTTTTTTTTTGATCAGCATTTATTAACATTATATGTCCCTCTTTTTATTATTATTATTATTATTACCCCTGAAAAAATAGATAAATGAAATGATAATCTGAACAAAATATTATTATTGTCATTGTTATTATGACTATATAACTATTGTTGCTATTATGTTGAGTAATAAATTTATTATGTTGAAATTAATAGTTTAGCAAACGCTGCATTATGTCTGTAATGTCAAACAAGCAATTTTTTTTTAAAGTTTCGGGTTTGTTGTCCCGATTTTCTTCTCTCTTTAATACTCTCTGCCCCTCTCACCCCCCCCCCAAAAAAAAAGTATAAGCCCTTCATTGACATGTACAAAAAAAAAATTTGCTGTTCCCCAAGTTAAATTCTTTATGGATGAATAATATGTGCAAATGAAATCTGGTGTGCAGCATTTAGTTCATTAGATTTGTGTATAGACAACTGTACTACCACGAGATGGTGATATATGATTATGGCTTTTCCTTCTTCCCCTTTGTGCTTTTTCTTTTTATTCTCTATCCCTTCTCTTTATCCCTCTTCCCCTTTTTTCCTTTTATTACTCTATTCACCTTATTATCTGTTTTTTTTCTCTTCCTCTTTCTTTCATTCTTCTTTCTCTTTTTATAATTATATATATATATATATATATATACAAAAGTAATAATAATAATAATAATAATAGTATATTTGTTTATTACACAAAGAAGAATAACAATTGAATATAGAAAAAGGAAGCAGTCATGTCAAAAAATGACACTAGTAAAGCTACTACCACAATAACGTCGTCCATACTTGCTAATAAAGCAAAACAACAACAAAAACGACAATCGTTTCTTAAACGGTTAGCACAGCCATCCAACACAACATCCACAGCAATCTCACCAACAAAATCAACACCTTTTTTATCAACATCATATCCGCCACCTTCACCTCCTCTCCCAAATTCTCAACCTTCAAATTCTAAACAACAACAACAACAGCAAATTAGTCGTTTACGGTCTGTTCGATTGACATTAATTGCTTCTGTATCACGACATCGACCTCGATGTTCATCCAATGTTGGCGCGAGTACTGTAAATACAACAATTAATAACACTAATAAGACCCTAAAAAGTAATAACAATAACAATAACAAGAAAACGAATAATGCAACATCAACAAAACCATTCTCAAATATAAATAATGTCAATATAAAAAAGAGGCAGAAAAAGGAAGAAAGAGAGCATTCTGACGCGACGCACAACATACCACCCACAAAAAAGAGGGATCGAGTAGACAGTAGCACTAACACTACTACTTCGACAACAAGCAATAAGGGAGAACAGTCTTTCCAATATGGACATGCGACATCTCGAAATTTGCTAGTTCAAGCAGGAAATAAAAAGGTTCAGATAAGAAAACAACAACAACAACAGACAGAACGTTGTATTGAAGTTTCAAAACCATGGCCACATAAAGATAAATTGCACCATACTCAAAAACAGCGTCCATGTTCTCAGCAGTCGCCACCCTCCACTCAATCAGATGACAACGTGTCTTTACAAGCCTGTCAACAGCGACAGAAGAGGCCTCTATCTCAACAACCACATCTTTATCAACATGAACAATACTCTTCATTGGATGTAAAAGAAGAGGAAGTCGAAAACAAAGAAAAAAATGAAGAAGATGATGGAGCAATACCTACTGTAGTATCTTCAGCGGCATCGTCATCTATAACAGCGTCCTCCGTAATAACAGATGAATTATTGCCGCCATGGAAACGTAGTTCACCTCTCTCTGTAACAACAACAAGTTTACATTTTCGACAATCATCCATCTCATCATCGAGCTCATCATCATCATCAGTTCAAACATTAACAGCAAGTAATAATAATTCTACTCAGTTTCAGCAGCAGCAGCAAGATCACCATCCCGTTATCAAATCAAAATTTTTGTCAAAGTTAAATGGTAGTTCATCTTTTGTCATGGCGTTAGAGGAAAATACAACTTCGCTACCTCCGCCACCAAAACAACAAAGGCAGCAACGAAAGCGTAGCAGCCACAACAATAATACTGCCGCAACCATGTTGTGTGACAACAACAACAAACAATCGCTAGCGCCGGTCGTATCTTGCAGTTCCATATACCCATCTTTTGAACCACCTAACCGCCGCACAACATTACCTATGGTACTATTAAAATCTTCATTATCAATCGACCGTAGTACCAAGATAATGAAACCAACGCGAGCTCAAACAATGTTTGCCGTTATCAGTAGTGGTGTACATAAAAAAGAAATCAAGGCGATTTCTATTTGGCGTGAAACTGTAAATAATCTGTTACTTGTATCCGATAATAGCGTTGATGAGGTACATAATAATAATAATAATAACCTTATATATATCATTTAATTATACAAACTAAAAAATGTTAATGCAAACATTTAGATTTATCACACCAATATTGAATCAAGACAACAACATCGCCAGCAAATGCTTACAAATAAAGACCGAACTTTATGCAAATTCATCATTAATGAACTCCATACTACCGAAAAATCATTCCATCGACTATTAAAATTAATCCAGACTCGATATATGCATCCCATGATTATTGCATCTCAAGAACCTTCTTCGTTAGTAAAAGAAAGTGATATTCCTGTTCTTTTCCGACATTTACCAGAAATGCTCCAACTTTCCGAAAAAATTGTACAGTGTTTTGAAGACATCCGACATCCCCACAACAATATTAACCATGGAGGTAGTATGATAAATCGTAATCATCAACGAATGACTTCTTCCTCTTCAATGTTATCAACTTCATCATCAGTATCAGCAAACTCTTCTTATTCATTAATACGCGTTGGTAGAATGTTTCAAATGCTTGAACAAGAAATGGTGGTATTTCTGAAATATGCTGTTCATTATGAAGCACATAGTAAATTAATCCGTCGGGCATGTAATAATGTAGTTTTCTTAAAAATTGAACAAGAATCTTTGACTCGAAGAGATACCAATCGTATGGGTATTTCAGATTATTTAATTGCACCGTTTCAACGTGTACCACGTTACTGCCTGTTAATCAAAGGTAAATAGAATGCTTCTTTTTAAACTGATACATGTATTACAATAGTAGATTTATATTTATTATATCAATATATATAATAATAATAAACATTATACGTACTTAATAGATTTAATAAAGCATACAGATCGTAATGATCCACAGTTTGCAGAATTGGACGTTGCCTTAAAAATGCTAACTGGATTGACTGTAGCTATGGACCATATACAAAAAATACCAAGATAATTATAACTATTTAAAATACCCATCATACTACTTAATATACTATTAAGATATAATACTTTCATAATTTTTTTTATCATTACTCCCCTTCTTACTCCTCCCAGCATTATCAGCCCGCCACTTCTCCTATACTACTATCATTACCATTATAATTACTATCATATTGTTTCTCTCATTTTTTTTTCTTTTTACGTAACATCTTCCTACTTTAGTATTTTTATTACTCGTTTTTTTTTTGTTTTATTTATTTTTTTGTTACGTACAATGTAAATATACAGTCAGTACTAGTGTGTCTTAAAATACTTATACATAATATATATAAACTTGGAGGGTTGTTTAAGCACTACTGTATAGTACCAGCATTTGCTTCTGCGAGAAAAATTATATACGTAAACACTTGATGATTTTATAAACATGGTTATCACATAGTATCGTACGTACGTACCAAATGGTATAATTCCACCAAAAACCGCTACCCAAGGTTCTTAAGTTTTTTTTGATAAAGGATGTTGTCATTTTCCCTATGATCAATCCGGAAAAATTATACCGGGTTTGGAAGCTTGCTTATTTAGTGTCAACTATAAAGTTCAAAGTCTGGTATACTTAGTCCCCCCCATATGATAAACACTGCAGTGATTCTTTTTCTCCTTTTGCAGAAAAAAAGAATTATAGATTAAATCCAGGGATGCATTCGACCCCATGTGATTATTTTCTTCTCTTAATTTTATTTTTTGGCTCAATTCCTCCTTTCTTTTTTTTTTTTTTACGTACCTCCTCATAATCACATCAAAGGTGGATCAGTTATACATATATTATTATTATTACTTGTGTACGTATCATACAATTAAAATATGCTTCATTATATTGATATCATTTTATAGGCGGCACCGACCTCTTTGTATTGCATTACTTTGTATCATTAATATTCTATACTTGGGAATAAATGCATTTTACATATAATTCATTGCAAAACAAAAGGTTTTATACGTTAAAGAGGTATAATAAGTACGTAGTTTCTCCCTTGTTTTTTGCAAATATTCTCACTTGCTTTATACTATAAGTGCCCACCACCTTTCATATTAAGCTTATCGTTGATGACAATGTCGATACGTATGTAATTAATAGATCCAATAATACTGGTACTGGTACTGGAAATAATGATGGTGGTGATGCTGTTACTGAAGATGCTGTTGAAGATGGCGCTGTTGAAGATGATGCTGTTACTGATGCTGGTGATTTGCTGTTTCCAGACTTATGCTTTTTGGAGTATGCTTGAATCACCTTTAATCCTTCATCCACACGATCTATTAATCTTTTTCGTAATTCCTGATCAAATTCTTCTTTTTTCATGGCTTCGAGAACTTCGTTCAAATACATAGTACTTTCTTTACAAACATCGTTATAATCATTTGATAATTCACTCAACGCCGATCCTTGGGTATCAGATGCATTCATTGCGATTCGATATAGCATTTGAATAGTGGTATCGTTATTTCGCGGACAATCCCGTAAGGTTTGCTTTTGCTCGGTAGGAAATAAAGTTAGAGCCACCAGTGGATGTAAATTGTTTTCGTGTATAAATTGTTTAATGCTGTATCCGTTCAAAAGAAAGCAGTCTTTGGCCCAAGGATACGATGGTACACGAAGCATGAATTGATTTTTTTTGCTTGCATGAGCATTAGATAATACTCTATTACTTGTACTACGGATACAAAAGACAACGGCAATTGGCTTCCAATAGTGTTCGGCTGTAGCATTCAAGCAGTATTGAGTTAGTCGACAAATAAACGGTTCATCAACTCCATTTTGAATTTCAACGACAATCGGTGGGAGTTTTTTTGACTTTTTCGCAGTATAAACAACATCTGGCCGTTTTCCAGTCTTCCATTCAGTTCTATCTGGGGAATATTCATCTACAGCTTCTGGTCCTAAAGATTTCAATTGCATATACTTAATATTATAATCACTTGATGAAATTAAAAAAATTAATAATACACACCAACAACAGTTTCAACAATAAGATTTATTACAGCAGGATCAAGTAAAACCCATTTACTCATCAGATCGGATCCAGGACGGTGATGATGGTCAAGTTTAAAGAGCAAAATTTCGTCTTGGACAGAGACTTGTGAAGAAAGAGGGTGTTAGTGTAACAAGGCGACAGACTAGTGTTATTTATTCTTCACTTACCTGAGTCGGGCATATTGTTTGGAGTAAAGAAATTGTTATCGGTAACGGATTGGAAAGCTTTTCGTTTTTTGAAACGCCGCAAATGGTAACAATGAGGTCCACGAAAAATCGGGCACCACCCCAGCTTCAATTTTGCAGCCCCGACTTGCTTTCGGCTTTTTACACAGGAATTAGGTCTGCTTTCGTGGTAGGCATTCTTTTTTTTTGGTCATTCTTCGTGGATGGCATTAGGTCTGCTTTCGTGGTAGGCTTTTTTTTTTTTTGGTCATTCTTCGTGGATGGCATTAGGTCTGCTTTCGTGGTAGGCATTGTTTTTCTTTTGGTCATTCTTCGTGGATGGCATTAGGTCTGCTTTCGTGGTAGGCATTTTTTTCTTTTGGTCATTCTTCGTGGATGGCATTAGGTCTGCTTTCGTGGTAGGCATTTTTTTTTTTTGGTCATTCTTCGTGGATGGCATTAGGTCTGCTTTCGTGGTAGGCATTTTTTTCTTTTGGT